>UCOJ01000856.1:0-59636 GCA_900474305.1 Cecidostiba fungosa | reverse complement strand
CTATGGAGCTATAAACCTCCGTAGTACTGCCTTTATCATCTTTGACGTCAACATCTGGAATTTTCTTCTTATCTTTGCCACCTTTTTCTTGAAGTGACTTAAGTACTGACTGGCTACGTACTTTGGCTTGTTGTTTTCGAACAGTTTTTTTTTGTTGGATGCCTTGACTTTAAATAAATAATATATATTGAAAGATTCAAGTGCATCAAATATGAATACGAATAGAACTCTCTTAAAGTAATCCAGTGTAAATTCACTGTTTTTCAGTGAATAGTCACTATTCGCTACATTCATAACTCGGTAACTAGTAAACAGTGAATATTCACTTTCCAAGACAGTGAAAAAAATAACTGTGCCAATCAGTGATTATTAACTGTAAAAGCCGTGAATATTCATTGTGAAAACAGTGAATATTCACTGCTTTTACAGTTAATAGTCACTGTTTTTATAGTGTATATTCACTGTTTTTACAGTGTATATTCACTGGTTTTATAGTGAATATTAACTGTTGGAGCAGTATACATGCATTCACTGTAAAAATAGTGAAAATGTATTTTAAAATACGCTGCAAAAGAAATACATTAAATTGTAAATGAAAAATGAAATTGAAAAGGATTTCGAGTTTTGGAAAGGATTTCCAGAGATATTTGCATATAAGTACGGGATTTGATTAGAGATGCTATCCGAACAACTTGACATGGCATTATGGAGTAATAATATGCATTGTATTCAAGTTGAAAATCTGACTTTTTACACTCATACTTACCAAAATGATGTAGAAACAGTCTACAATAATAGTTTCTATATAAGTCTCTTGGTTCGCTCTTTCATTTGAAACTCTATGGTTGCGTCAACAGAATTTTTATAATAGCTGTTTATATAAATATCAAAATTATATCAACTAATGTAAAAATAACTTAATTTCATGTTTTAGAACCATGAAACAAACCTACATACAAAATTCCATCTCAAAAGTGACGGTCAACTTACTGATTCTCAGTTTCATCCTCGCCTTCGCCTCGTGTCGTAGTTTTCATTGTTTGCAAAAATTATACGTAATTACACAAATATAAGACTTAGCTAACATAAATAATTATAACGGCAATCGCGGAACACTGCATTTTAGTGCTATAAGCAAGTGTATTTATGTATTATTTATGATCTAAACAATTTTTGAGGTTAGGTAAGCTAGAACATTTGAACCAATCAGCGTGGCTCCAACATCCCCTTAACGTCAGTATAATATAGAGAAACATTATAATGACACAGTGCACGAAACCATTTTTCATAAAAAAATCATCCAATTAACACTGCAGAATTTAAAATTGATTCACAACTACAACAAACGTGATCAATGTTATGACGACAATAAAGCTATGATATATATATATATATATACACACACACACACACATGCGCACATTTATCCACCCTCGCCTCGTTATCTCGTTTGATCTGAATCGAGCAATCAAGGGTTAAAGAAGAGAAAGAGCCGTAATCACGGGTCTCGAATTACATCCGCGTCATTTTGTTGCTGCAGAAGATGCGTCATGCTATGTCATACGAACACTCGTCGATTATTGTTGTTCCGATGCTGCAGACTGAGAGGACTTTTATCCAGTCATTAATCAAGATGCATCTATACTCTCTCTTAAGAGAGAGAGACGCTAATAATTGTATTAATCATTGTCTATATAATAGCAATCGTTAAACATATATTCAAATACGTTCATTATAAAAATATATAGCTACTCGCGAGGTGAAAAATGAAAAACAAGCGTCAAAAGAAAAATCGCCGGTTTCCACTAATTAAGACAAAAATCACTACATCCGATGAGATCAGTCCAAAATTCCCGGCATGCAGCTACTCTCGTTAAAAAAAATCCTCAGATCCCCTACAGCGATAAATCACACACACACACACACACACACACACACACAAACATTAATGCATCTCAGCGTGTCCTTCTTAATCCAACTGAAAATCCTCACGGCATTTCCTTTCTCATCTTTCTCCACTACTACACAGTAATGGCATCGCATTCTCCGATTTTGCAGCAGCGTCTCTAATAACGTGGGCGACAGGACTGGTCCCCGAGAGGTCGCTTATCTACGGACCAAGTCTCTCTCTCTCTTTCTCTCTATCTCCGACCCAAGAGAGCTTGAACTCTCCCGAAGGAATGTGCGCAGTACAAGCCGTAGTTTTCGTAAAGTTTGCGCGTATAATTGAAGTTATTCGCTGATGCTGCTGAGCTAGTTCCGCATTGTGTAGTGCAACGGTATAACCTATATGTATAGGTATAGATATTCCGAACGGAAATAGACGGATGTTTATTGGAAGATTTTTATCCGGTGCAGTCTCGGGCGAGCGCCAGGACTTTTCCTGTCGTTACGGTGACAGGAAAAACCTTTTAAGTATACCTATATTATCGGGGATAAGGATCTCTCTGGAAGTGGGATATATCCCCTTTTAGAGTAATGTGACGGAGACTTGCCTCCGCGTGAATCATCGAGAGCATCAGCGCTCGTGAAACTGTCGTCGTCGCGAAATTGGATTGATTTACGACGACCAGGAAACTGATATTTATTTTTACGTTTTTTTAAATATACGCAATGCGTGCGTGTGCATTATGTTTATAGAATTTTAGAAGAGGAGAGATTTATTTGATGTAACACGAGCATCTTATTGCGAAATGTTCGAATGTTGAATATAACTTTGACGGAGAGTTTGTATACGTATTCGATATAAATGCTACTTTCATATAACGTGTATAATGAATTCGCGGCTCTGCGTTTTATTGAATCAAACCTCGTTTCTCGCGCTTATATTTATATATAAATAGAAACTCGGTAATAAATCTTCAAAAACAATTTTATCGCGATTCTCGCATAGTGAATGAAAAGTGTCTTCTTGCGCAACTCACACACATCACAAGTATACATAATACGTATATTATTTATTAATTTATAAAGAATAACACAAAAGACCCATCGCGTACTCCAACGCGTGACGCAATAACCTCTAAATAATTTGTAAAATCACAAGCTATACACTCGCCGAAATAAGAATTATCTCGCTCTCGGTATATATATACATAACGAGCATCGTCGACGAAGGCGAAGCGCAAAAGAGAGAGAGAGATAGAAGGAGCATCAGGAGTAGCCGCGCGCGCGCGGCGCAAGATAAAGCGAGTGGCGCTTTCGCCGAAAATGCATCTGCTGCTCTCCTTATCCTCGCTCCTTATCTCCTTGACTCCGGGGGCCCGGAATTTCTTTTGTCGCCTTTAAAAGCTCCGGTTTTGCTCTTTAGCTCTCGATCTCTCTCCGCGCGCGGAAATCCGAGGCTAAGACCTTTTTTTTCTCTCTCTCTCCGACATCACACAAGCTACTGTTCACTGATTTACGAGCGTTTTACAACGACGACGCTTCTCTCGATAGACCGTATTTTATTTTTTTTCGAGAATAGACGAGGTGTCTATTGTTTGTGTAATTTTAAAATTACCCTTACGTACGTATACGTGGGGTCTAAAAGAGATTAACTAACACACCCGGCGTGTAAATAGTCGCTGCAGGTGAAGATAATTAAATAAATCACTTTAATGTCCTGCGATAAATAATCGCGCCGCGAAGTTCGAGAGACGACGCCGCCGCGCGGATGCCAGATGAAAAATGCCGGAGTTTTTAAATCGAAGTTTGAAGATTAACTTCGTTCTCGCTCTCTGCGTAAAATTCGAAATTGCACAGTAGTGCCCGTAATTAGCTTGATAAATCAAAAGAGCCCGTATACATCACCAATACACGCGCTTTATACTGTTATAAAGCGTTTGAGACGCGCGCGCATAACTTATTACATATGAGAGAGTCTCCAACTCGCTGCGCTTTTCGAAGTTATAATTCACTTCGAAAAATGAAGTCGAGTCTGTACGTGTGTGTGTGTGTGTAGTTTATGACTGGGCCGAGCTCTCGCGGCCTTAATTAATTTCCAGCGGAGTTGAATATTCATTATGACACATTACGGCCAGAATTTAGATCGGTTTTTGTTTTTGAAAAAATCGGTTACGTGTGCAGCGATAGATAGACGATCGGAGATGTCACTCGCTCTCATTTACGTAAGTTGCGAGGTATGCAACAAAACACATTCCTGTCATATATATTATAAATCGGCTTTCTCTTCATACATGTACCCTGAAATCTCACTGAGTAGTATTACGGGAAAATCGAAAACCCTTTTTTTATGATTATCGAGAGAGGGTGTACTCCCGCAATTAAACTCGAAATTTCTCATCTAATCTTATGCATTTCCAGGAGAGAGAGAGAGAGAGAGAGACGCGTGGGTCGGCCTCAATTATCAAGACTGCGCGAGCATTCGAATTAAAGCCGAGGAATGTCGGCTCTAGAAATCGTCCCCCGTTTCTTCTTCTTTTACTCGTTTTTGGACGATACGCTGCAGCGGCTCTTTTTTTCTTTTCTTTATTTGTATATGTGTCGGACTTTCGGTGGAGGTGATGTCTATGCTCCGCTTTGTGATACGACTGGAATCGGTTAGTGTATATAATATGCTGAGGGATTTACGAGTAGATGTGGAAGCGGTTATATTTGCGCTTTGGATCTTAATTAGGCGGGAGCAGTAAAGTCGAGCTTATTAAGGGTGAGCGATAAATAATCGCGCGTTATACGATTGCCGATTTTTAAGTATATTATAAGCGGAAAGAAGCGAAGCTATATTTTTTTTTTGTATAATAGAGTGTACAGTTATATATACGACTGATAATCAAATTTATGCCGAGATCTCGTAAAAATACCTTTTGTGTCTACATAACTCAGTCCCGAGCTTATAATTCATTTAAATAATCTACCGCGCGCGCATTAGCCGCTTTATACGAGCATCAGCTGCTCCCAAATATACATACATATACTTCAATCTTCCAAGAGGAGATCGTCGTAAAGAATCGAAAGATAGAAATCTCTCGAAAGAAATAATTCGTCCTCCACCTTCGATACGTACACATCATCAAACTCTATATATCGTGACCTTTATATAATACACCAGCATCACACATTTTTCACAAAATAACCGCCGACACAGGCACACACGTTTTTCTACGAAATTTCATTCTCAATCTGATTTCCCGAGACTCGTTAGCCGACGTTTGATCCGATAAAAAAAACGCGCGCGCGCGCGAGAGCCATATGGGAAAGAGAAAAACTCGACGCTGTAGGTTCTCTCTCCCCGTGTCTATATTGGAAACAAAAGTCTCAGGAAGGTGTGTGTCTGTGTGTATATACTGGAGGGAAAAGTGTAATCGGATCTAATTTGGATTCCGAAATGACTGAAACGGGACAAGATCGAGCGGCCGGATAGTGGCCAATAAAAATTCCTTGAATTGAATTTTATGTATATGCTGCACTGCAGTGCAGTGTGTGTACTATATCCTACTGAATTTATAATGAAGCTGAGAGATATATTACGACGATTGTACTACTTTTTTCATCTCACTCAACTTCCGTATATATACGCGAATAGATTTTAGCGCTAATATCTTCATTCCAGTTCGATTCATCAAGACGAGCTGTAACGGTTCGCGATGTATCTCGCGCATATTATAAAATTTCATATTTATGGTTATATAGATATATATATATACGAAGGCTTGCGTAATAAACTCCACGCGCAACTATAATACTACGAGAGATTCGCCCGACGATAATAATAATATTCGCCGACGATAAAATTCCTGCAAAACGAATCTGAATATATTATAAACATATATGTGCAGACTTTCATTGCACATGAATTATTTACGCTCGTCCGAATTTGTACCCACAGAAATATATCATTTTCATCAAACTATTATGTTCTCCCAGCGCTGCCGACAATACCAACCGTTGCGTAACATATTTATACGTGCAATAAAATAAACAAAGAGTCTCTTTTACAATAATCCTTTATAATACACGTTATAAACAATAACACCGGGTCAGATCAAAACACAAGAGAGTATATAGGTATATATATAGCAGCCTACTATATAGGTGTATACAACTCCTGAAAAAAAGGAGCTAGTTCCAAAGGAATTCAGTCTCCCGCTCGCGCAGCTTGAGACCGGCTCTGAAGAAGAAGAAGAAGAAGAAGAAGAAGAAGAAGCAACGTGTGCGCGCACACGAAGGAAAATAGCTGCTGCTGCTGATGGTGCAGGGACAGCTTTTGAGGCTCGGCGGCGACTGAGTTATTTTATTTTTCGAACGGACGGATGAAGACGACGAGAGAGAAGGAGGAGGAGGAGGAGGAGAAGGTAGAACTCTGTGACTGAAGAGAACGACGCCGTTGTTTGTTGAGAGCGATCGGATTGTTAGATTCGAGGCTCTACTCGCCGCGGATGAGTTATTCCTCGCTGATGCTATCGCGGCTGGCTTTTAGTTGAGTTTATGATTGAATAATTTAGCGGGCTGTCTCTCTCTCTCTTTTTTTCTCTTCCTTCTTTGAGGGATGGAATGCCAAGGGACACATATTATATTCCCGAGGAATTCGAGGTATGAGCTGATATGGATTGACGCCCGAGACTCGTCTTCGAAATTGATATTACAATTATATTATACGCGCACGTTTCAATCAATGATTAACCGAAGGAATCCGACTTCCTGCATATATTAACGAAAATAATATTCACACCAGCAGCAGCAGCAGCATTCCTATAACAATAAAAAAACACACACATCTCGTCCTATCATATCAGCACTTTCTCCCTCTACTAGAAGCTGCTGCTGCTGCTGTTGCTGCAATGCAGAGCTAAAGCAGTCGGACGACGTGTCTTCATTAGAGGCTGCTGGGGAGCCTGTGATAAACTACCGGCACGGAGTTGCAGCAACCTGCGCGCTCTCTCTCTCTCTCTCTCGGAAAACCAAGTGCGCGATCCACATTCAGAGCCGCATTATATCACACCGTTTACTCTTCCACGTACACGTACCTACACACACTCGTGTATGTGTGTGTGTGTATATGCGTCCGAGAAGAGGAAGAAGAGTGAGAGAGAGAAAAAAGAATAAGTATATATACACAGACGTGTGCGTGTTGTTCTACGAGCGAGAGATAAAGATTCAGAGTCGAGAGAGTAGCTGCAGCAGAATAAAAGGAGAGACACGCAGCAGCTACAGCAGCAGCTAGATAAAAAGCAATAGAAGAGGCTGGTTCTGTCTCTCTCTCTCTCGCGAGAAATCCGCTATACTCGCGCGCTTCTTTCCCATTATGCACTCTCTTCCTCTCTCACGTCACACGGCGTCTCTAATTTTACAATGCCTAATGCAATCTCCCAACGATAAGCGAGAAAGAGAGAATCCAAGCTGCTGCTGCTGCCTTTTATCGGTCGTTCGACCGAGAGAAGAGAAAACGTGCACCAGTACAGAAAGAGAGAGAGAGAAAAAGGGACAACGGCCGAGAACTGCAGCTCTACGGGGATATACCGCTACTAAGAGATCGCGAGCTCTCTGATGCTGCGCAGCGCCAATTAATCGGCTCAGTTCACGGAGAGAGCTTTTTCTCTGCGCGCCGCGTGAAAATTATTCTTCGAAGATCTCGGTTCTTTTTTTCTTTTATATACCGAAGAGAGCTGTATAAAATATATTTTCAAGTTGCCGGGAATCTTGTGAAGGAAAAGTGCCAGTTATATCGGAGTGAAAAATTCGAGTCTAATAGTACAAGTAGTAAAGCATCTCTCTCTCTTATCTCGCGCAAGAGTTTCCCTTTCAGCGTGAAATTAAGTGCAATATTAAAAACACACTCGCGCGCGCGCGCGTTTATGCAGAAGAACCTGTTTGTTTAGTGCGCGACTACGCATAAACTTGTGTAACGTGTACCAGTCGAAATTTCCAACGTGCATCATCATATTTAAAGAATAAAGAATTAACGGATTATATACATCCGCACACACCTGACAAAATCAAAGCAAATAAAATACACAAGCCTATACTTCCCGCGAAAGAGAGAGAGAGAGAGCAGGACAGCGTGTCCGCGGCGGAACATCGAGAAACAGTAAAGGGGGATAAGGTCGCGGATGCCGGTGTGCGAGAGCAGTATATAGATATATACACACAGCATCACGTGCTCTGCAGCGCGCGAGAGAGGATATCGGCGAGGTATACTATACGTGATTTTCCCGTAAAGCGGCTCTCCTCTCTCTGTAGCTAGGATACCGCGCGAGTACAGTGCTGCTCTTAGGTTATTGACTCCCGTCCGGGGCGGACTGTTACTCGCGTGATTGGCCACCGCTCAACTTTGGAGCGAACGAACGAACGAAGGTAGAAGAAGAAGAAGAAGAGGAGGAGGAGGAGGAGGTAAGGTTGCGCTAAGCCTGCTGCTGCAGTGCCATGGGAATGCGCAGGAAGCGCCTCGAATTGCTTCATGCGAAACCGGGCGAGTATATTTATATATATATAGAGAGAGAGAGAGGGACCGGGACTTTTCGGAAATTCGAGACCAGAAGCTACTGCTGCTGCTGCCGTTTCTTTGGTATCGAGGATGCTAGCTTTTTTGGAAGTAATCGAGGAAGTTCTCGATTACGATCGTGTGTCTGTGTACATTAGCTTTGAGTTTGTGTGTGGAGTCGTCTTTTAAATTTGCCGCCTCGAATGGAGCTTTGTTATTGCTATTTATTTTGTGGACTCTGCCTCTACCTTCTCGTCTAGATACTCATCAGCTCAGGCAGTTATAGCATGAGCGGCCTAAGCAGCCGACCCTAAGAAAGACAGTTTTGGCATAGGTAACAATCTGCTATATATGCACTGGGCTCGTAGATTGTGATGAGGAGAAATAGCAAAGTGCCTGTGCGCCACCTATTTTGGCTTGCCAGAGACAGTCAGTTTAAGCGATAGGGGAAGAGGCTATCGTCCATCAATATGTACTGCTTTGTTTTGATATCTCGCGAAACTAAGTTTGGGTTAGACTAGCAACAGTTTCTAATACAAATTTTTAGTGGCATAAGCGTGAAATTTTTATTTGAATAGGTCTAGAATTGTATATTTTTTAAATTTTCACTTTTTAGGCTATAGCCAATCAGGAAGAACGAATAGAATGATTACCATGTCATTTTCGGAGTAGATCGATTAATCAAATTGGCGCATCGATATCGCATATATCAGTCCAATAAAGACTTAGAAAAAAACAACGTCAATTTAGCACAAAAAGTATAATGTACCGATCAGCCGATAATCCGTTACAACGAAAACCCTATACTATCCAAAGAAAAAAGCAACAACAAAAACAAAAATAGTCCTACACACACCTCTCCCTCCTCATCCGCATCAGAACGCTTGTATATATCGGGGTCACACACGGAGTAGTATAGTCTGAAAAGAAAAGGCCCCGACAACACAAGCGCGAGAGCCTCGACGAAGTAAAAAAAAAAAAAAAAGAAGCAACGAGGGAATAAGGACCGGCACAGAAAAGAAAGCTGCAGCAGCGGCAGCTACCATTCGAGGTTTAATTCTCCTCTGCAGCAGCAGCAGCTACCATCGCCCGAAGCGAGTGTGACAATGGAGCGCGCTTTAACTTGTCGCTCACAGACTTCCCTCTCTCGCGCCCTTTTCTTTCTTTCTTTCACAATCGCTCTCTTATCTCTCTCTTTCGTCCTCCACATACACACACACAGTATATACGCGTCTTTATTCCAGATCTTTCCGCGAGAGGGTGCAATTACGATTTCTTCAACCGGATCGTGCAAAGTGTGTGTGTATATATAGCCGGGGGGACAGTAGTGTGTTATTGCGCGGGAAAAAATTTAAATCCGCCTCGATTGGCCCCCGCGCATACGACGGCTCTCTTTTATACATAGCGGCGTTTCGTCTCGTTTGATTGATGATTCGACGTGTGTTCGTTTGAAAATAAGAGAGAAGGACGAGAGAGGATTGCATTGAGAGTTTATTTTTGTCGACTGCTCGTTATTTTTTTTCGATGCATCACACTGCAGAGAGAAAATTCTTTCGAGGGTATAATTCAACAATCGTGTTTTCGCGAGTATGGCTTCTTCGAAATATATACTCTTATCCGGCGTACCGGAGAATCTCACCGAGAGATTATCTACGAGATAATATAATACACTCGAAATAATGTATTCTAAAACCGGACTCGATAGCCACAATTACCAGTCGCGTATATATCCTATGCTCTTCTTTTTTTTCACGCGATAGATAACGACGAGAGGAGAGCTTCAAAACTAACTGACTAACTCTACCTGTATGTATACATAAAAGTTCTTCTCTCTCTCTCTACTCTAGGATATGGAGATAGGATAAGATATGCGCGTATATACGAGGATGAACTTATACATATATAAATCGCTCGGATGCTGATGATGCTCAGCTCTCGGCGTATATCGTTGATTAATCAAGATTGCGCTTAATCCGACTTAATTAAGCTTGAGAATCAACTCTTCCACAATTATTTTTCACATCCCCCGAGAGAGAGAGAGCCAATCTAACAAGTCTAATCTCGGAAAAATGTAACGTAATAATAACAACAACAGCATCGCACACATATAATTAAAGAATCGAAGCTCGCGCGCACAAAAGCCTTGGTCGTCGTCGGCACGCGCGTATCTCGAAAGGGCCTAACCTTAGACCGTGTGCGCGCGGAAGAAAGACTCTCATCCTGTCCCCCGAAATAAAAAAAAAAAAAAAAAAGAGCGAGTAGCCGCTACGCGAGCGAGTGAGAAGTAGATAAAGGGATCGAGATAAACGCTGCTATGGGACCATGCGCGCGAATTCTTTTCTTTATTCCTTCTTTTTTTTCTTCTTGTATATATAAGGGGACGACTGTCGCGCGCTTACACACACACACACACACAAGTGTGTTAACCGTCGCTCGTTTTGTGTTCCGGCTTCTGCGGGACACAATATGTCGCGA
Source organism: Cecidostiba fungosa (assembly GCA_900474305.1). Classification (NCBI taxonomy): domain Eukaryota; kingdom Metazoa; phylum Arthropoda; class Insecta; order Hymenoptera; family Pteromalidae; genus Cecidostiba; species Cecidostiba fungosa. Next base: position 48,742 of record UCOJ01000856.1, on the reverse strand, counting down.
TCTTTTGAATTACCCGCCACTATACTGCAGTATATAGAGAGAAGTGTGAGAGAGATGAATTGAGCTGAGTTTATTGTGCGAGGTGCTATGTTTATTTTATTGCAAAAAGCAGTTGGGCTCTTGTTTTAGAGAGAAAGACGATTGTGTTATTAGCCTGGGAAATGCTGCGCGCCGTTTTTGGGACATATACATCGAGAGGCATCAAAAGTGAACAATGAGCCATTATACATATACGTATATATGAGCAGAGGTGAGATGGATAATTGCAGGGCTATTATGGATACACGTGTAAATGGAGATTAGTATTACTGGGGAGAGCTTTGATACAAGCCTTAAATCACGTGGGATATTTCAGTTGCGCGAATACATAATACACACAGAGAGATATCTATGCTGTATATGTTGTGTTCACAAAACACGTGTTTGTAATAGACGCGGACACAAGATCGTAGATTGCGAAATAATCGAATATCGCGAGCAGTGTTTTACACAGCCGTATATATAGAAAGAAAGAAACAATTTTTTCACTCAACACTAAAATTAACAGCTCAATCGTCGCACGCGAGGTGTAAAACTTGTACGAAAGACTTCCAGGTATATGCTACACACACACCTCGGCAAGATTTCTTCTACTTCTAAAACTTGAAGCGAAGAGGAGAGATGTTTTGTTCCCGAGCTGTTGAAGAGATTACGGCCCGAGACTGTATTCTCTCTATACACGCACGTGTTTTCTGGCGTAATGAGAGGGAGAGAGATAAGCAGCCGTGGGAGAGCTTTCGGAGAAAACCGGGGTAATTGGATAATACAGCTTTTTCGAATTAATATATCCAAGCGCGCGCCTTGTTGTTATATATATACCTACGCTTCTATACTCTTCGCGGTAACTGTTTTAACGCGACTTTTTTCGAGACATCTTCTTTGTGTGTATGTGTGTGTGTCTGTTGGCTGTGAGAGAGAGAGAGAGAAAAAGGGTATGTATATAGTGGTTTGCTATACTTTTTAGCTACTGCCTGCATACACCGGCTTTATGATCATTACACAGTGTCGTAGAGGTTGTAGTGGTCGGTTGTAATGGTTAATAATAGGAGTTTGGTGGGGAAAAGCTGCTTTTTTTGTGTCTTCTCGTCGTTTGTGTTATATATATGATAAATATTTGTAAATTACGGAACGAAGCGGATTATATAATTATACGGAATTTTTTTCTCTTCGAAAGCGGCCTGCACACGAAGAAAAAAAAATAGAGATTCTACACCGAAAAGTTTTCCTTCTCCGAGAAGCGAGCCGTAAATAATTTGATTTACCGCGCGTCAATGCAAAAGTGAAAATCCGCTTCCGGGTCAAGAAAAAAGAAGAGAAGAGAAACAACAACAGTAGCAGGTGAAAACTCGATTTCTAAGTACACACTATAATACAGTCCTTTTCCCTCATTGTCCCTCTCACGTATAATACATATACCTGTGTTATTAGCCCCTCTCCGCATAGTCTCTCCTTGAGAGAAAAATAAGCAAAGCGAAATAAGGAGAGCACTGTATATATACGAGAAAGAGAGAAAAGAATGAACGGCTGTCGCTCAAAGGCCCTCCTTTATTGCTCTCGACACCTTCCTTCCTTCCGCGGCGGGTGTAAAAGCAATTCCCCGAAAGCTTTGAAAAATTCAGCTCTCCCCCACCACCACCAGCACCAATTGACCAAGAACCGAAATGAATGGACTCTCCGCTCGTTAATTGTCCGCTCTCTCTCTCTCCGCTCTATATATATACACACACACAGAGCGTATACCTTTTCCCGAATCCTTTTACACCCGCTCTCCGTGCGAGCTCTTTTATCTCCCTTTTGTCTCTCTCTCTCCCTCTTCTTTTTATTCCTCGTCGTCGTTCTCCTTTTTTTTTCTTATTTCGCAGCGCGTCTCGCTTAATCGGGAGATTGCATTATTAGCCCGGGCACAGGGGCTCTTTTGAGGTCGCTGCTGCTGCTGGGCGCGTAACGAAATCAAGATTGAACGAAGGCGCGAGCGGGAGCTCCTTCGTTTTGTGTCCCTTGAGCTGTTTTTGCCGGCTGATTCTTCTTTTTTTTTACATCTCACTGCTGCGAGTAGTTTAGGAATTCTTCGCTTCGCAGAGAGGACACGATGATGCGTTTTATATTTTGCGAGTATAGAGTCTGTATATATAAATATTCTCAGTGCAATAACAATTAAAGCCCTTTATATATATACAACTACAGCGAAGAATCGTAAAAGGTAGTGCCGGTATATAACAATGCCGGAGAATTTTGAATTGATATGCGTGCAGTGTGCGACGAGGCCCTTTTTTATTTCGCGCCGAGCGCGCGAATATTTCCTGTGCGGCGGCGGCGGCGGCGGCTAAAAAGCCTCTGAATGGCTGTTATATGGGCTGTAAGCGAGGGAAATCGAGTGGCTCTGATGGGGAGAGAAGCTTTTGAAGGAGAGCGCGTCGTTGTTATTCTTTTTTTATTCTTTCTCGCGGCAAAGTGTTTGTTCGAAGAAGACTAGCGACTGCTGACTAAATGGAATATTACATTGATTCCGAAGTAGAACTCGAGAGGAAATTCCATAATATAATACACAACGTATCATCTTTTTTTACGACTCCGGCGTGCAAGACGATTTGCATCTCGGATTGTTTATTAAACAAAAAAAAGTGTATAATACACAACATCCGCGCGTCTATAATCCGCATCGATGTGTATATGTATAACCTAGAATCATCCGAAAATTGCAACGCATGCAAATATTTTCGAGACACGCAACAACATTTTCGAGACTCCGAAAGCTAGATCCTGACGGCGCAGGTTCGTCTTATGCTAATCCGCCTCCTCCTCCTCCTCCTCTTATTTTTTTGCTCTTATCCTTCTTCTCTCTCTCCTCTTCGCGGCTTCCTATACACACTCACTTCCAGGCTTTAGGAATTTCGTGCTGCGCTCAGATGCTCACAGGCTTTACGCGAATAAGCCATCGGCTCTCGCGATATATAAATTTCGCGCAGTGTATTATAAATTTACGAGACGCATATACGCGCGTTCCTCGTGAGATGCGATGCGTCAGTGGAATTATTATTACGTATTAATAATCGTGAATTTTCGGGAACGCTCAGGATCGAGAGGCACTTTTTATTATACAATCGACTAAAAATCCGCACGTGTATATATATATACAAAACACACGCGTTATACGTATTATATATATCGAGAGAGAAAGAGCCGAAGAATTTCCACGCATGAGCCGTGCGTTAATTCGCGCACACCCCTTCCTCAGCTATATATATATATATATATATACATGTATATATGCAGCGCAGGAGCAGCAACGACGAGGACGCATTACCACCGCAGGGCAACGCGCGCATGTATTACACGCCGCGCACATATATATACACCAGCTATATAGCATCACATACACGCGGGGACGTGTAGCGCGTAAGAAAGAGTTCCCGCGGGGCCCAAATCGTTATCGTTAGGCCCTTATCTCTCGCTCTCCTTTAAAGACTCCCTCTCCCACTTTTCTCTCTCTCTCTCTCTCTCTCTCTCTCTCTCTCTCTCTGCAGTATATGCGGGAATGTGCGCGCAGAGCGACGAAAGTGTGCAGTATGTATAGTAGTATAGTAGCATAACGCGAGCGAGCGAGTTCTGCAATTATCCCCTTCTTCTCTTGCTGTGCCGGTTGTCGAGCGAGTGCAGTATGCGAATAAACGGGCTTTTTCTCTACTCCATACATATATACCTATACATACATACAACGTGTGCGCTATGGAGGTTTTCGTGTTGCTCGATTGAAAAATGAGCATCTGTGCGTATATTAAAAAATATTTATATATACGGGTGCCGTAAAGCATTAAAAAGATATTATAGATCCATCGACGACAATGCGCATTAGCCTATAAAACTAGCAGTACCAGCAGTTTGCGCGCGCATACCGTCAGCGCTAATTACGCATCGAAAAGCTCCTCGAGCATTTCCTCCTTATGCGCGACCTGTTGTTGCTGCTGCTGCTTCTCATCATCAAGAACTCGTCGTCGTCGTCGAGTGCATTTTCTGACGAGAGAGAGACTGCAGCTGCCGACAGATCTACCGATACACACACACACACACGAGTGCTTTTATAATTAATGTTTCTAGACGGAGAGTACGTTTGAGGTTAGGTTTATACCGACGGCAGACCGTTAGGTTGTGATTGAATTATAGAATCGAGATCGCTGTTGTCTCTGTCTGTCCTCGTGAAAAAGACGCTCTTTCGCTTTGTTCCAACCTCGAGAGACACTCTACACCCGTGAAGATAGCGGAAGAAGTAGCATTAACTCTTGAAAACGACCCTAACCTCAAAAAGACACTTTGTACATACACGCACGCGAGAGAGAGAGAGATCGTCAAAAAAGAAGATAAATCCTGCGGGTCGCGACAATTTTTCAGTCGATAACACTGCTGGCTGAAATTAAAAACGACCTTCTCCCTTGAGAAATATAAAGAAGATTCATCTACTTTCTCACTGCGCGATCGTCAAAAAAAGCCACAGAGTGAGAGTGAGCGGATATGATAAAAGAAAGAAGAGGACAGCAGCAGCAGCAACGTCGTCGTACGCGAATAATAAAAGTGCCTCGTTTAGGGGACCACAAGAGAGAGAGAGAGCGGCAAGTGCTTCGAGAGAGGAGAAAAGGGCCCTGGGCCTTTGGCTCACACACACACATGCCAGTCGCGCTCTCTCTCTCTCTCTCTTCGATGAATTATTGGCCATAATAGCAGTGGCAGCGCGCGCGGCGAGCTTCGGCTGCTGCTACAACCTTCTCTTCTTCTTCTTCTTCTTCTTCTCCTTCGCGAGCCGTATACTATCGCGTTGCTTCTTTTCTCTCTCTCTCTTTCTCCAAGACCGAGTCCTTTTCGTGCGAGCCATAAGCTGTCTGGGTGTCTGCTGACTGACTTTGCGAATGTATGTTCGTGCAGCAGTATAGAGAGCAGACAACTGAATAAGAAGCGCTCCGCTGGAATGAGTCTAGCAGGGAAATGGGTGAACTAGATTTCTTCTCTTATACGTATAAAGAATGAAGCTTCTTTCTTCCTCGTTAATTAACCGAACGATTTGTCAATCTTTCTTCAAGAAAAAAAAACATCTCGTATACACCCACACCAGATTATCGTGTGCCGCACGGAATAAAAGTCAATGAAAAAACTTCATGCGCACACGACATCGATCGTCAGTGCGCATCATCTCTCCTGATGCGGAAAAGCTGACGACGCAGCAGTGATGAGCTGAAAAACCGGAAAGAGGGAAATGAAGATCGAGATGGACAAGGTATACATACATACATACGGGCGCAGTATACAGAGTTGATTGGTGAAAATAGAAGGGCACGATACATCGAGCGTGCAGGTACCTATATCTGCCCGAGCGAGCGCGACATTGTTGCCCGATGATTGGCCGCGCTCGCGCTTGCCAGCTTTGATTGCAGGTTGAGAAAGAGAGATGGTATAGGTATATATATACGCGGGGATTTACAAGACTGGTGAAACGCGCGCTGCAAGAGGCCGGTGCAGCAGTAATTTCGTACGAGGATTATACCGAGAGAGAGAGAGAGAGAGAGAAAGATCGTATCTCCGATATATGCGCTGATCTATTTTTAATGCCTCTCGTCTTCTTCGCGGTGAGCGCGCGGGTGATTTAATGATTTGACTTATCGCATTAGGATGAATTATATACGGCTGAACTCGTCGCGTCGATTTATATATATAAATTCGAAGATATTTGAAGTGCGCACGGAATGATATCAACGAGAAACTTTAATTATATAGAGGATCTAATATATCTGATGGGATAAACGACAGAGGAAAATAAATATATACAAAAGCGTCGCTATTAACTAAGCAGCAATCAATTACAGCCCTCTGCGCACACGGGGCTCCGATTAAGTGCGCATCTCTTCGCGACATCGAAAAAATTCCTTCGAACCAAAGCTCTTCTCGCATCGAAAAACGACGAGCGAACAGCAGCAGCAGCACGCAGGGGGATGTGCGTTACATACTTATTCGCAAAGTAGCATCACACAGACGGGAGAGAGAGAAAAAAACGAGGAAGAAGAAGGTGTGCGCACGAGGTGGAGCGAACGAAGAAGAAGAAGAAGAAGAGAATACCTACGCACTGCAGCAGACATTATGCTAATCTGCGAGCGAGGATGTACGCCCGATAAGCCGGCCTCTACATCCCCACTACCTTAGAGCGCGCAATGAGGCCCTCAGGCCCCACGCCCTCAATCTCACGCGTGTGCGCATGCGCATGCGCAGGAAAATATTCTCTCCCGAGGCTGCGCAGCTTAATTTATATCGCTTCGACGAGAGAGGATATCAGTGTGTTTGTGTACGTGTGTGTGTATCCTATAGAGAAATTTTGGAAAAGAGCGTGTGTAAGCTGATACGAGCGCACACAGGCTTCGCGTGCGAGAGAAATTTATAGGCCGTGCGCGCATGCGTGATGCTTTTGTGTATGCGCGTTGGAAGATCGTGAGAATCGCCAAGGACGCGTATGTGGTGCGCGCGCTCGGTGTTACCTTCGCGAGGATCGATTAATTTGCTGGAGAAGTATAAGAGAGAGAGAGAGAGACTTGTTTGTTTTTTCTCTTTTAGTATACGGATGTTGGCTTTTTGATACGGAATTATTATTACTGCAGGTAGTATACACACATTCATCAGGATGTAACGCGCAGTCAAAAATCAACGGGCTAACTGTACATCTCTGTCTCTCTATCTCGCTGCTTTTAAGCTCTCGCTGTTTGTCCCTCTTTTTTCCAGCTCAGAGAGAGAGAGAGAGAGAGAGCTCGAGTCTCTCTTATCTTTACAATGTGCCAGCCCTGTGTTCGACCTCCTCCTCCTCTTCTTTTTTTCGGTCTCTCCTTTTTCTCGCACTTCTTCTTCACGCTCTGCAACAGTTCCTTCTTCCTCGTCCCGTCTTTCTCTCACTCACAGCTTCTCTCTCTCTCTTTAATTGAACGATATAAAAACGTATGGAAAAGCTACACATCAGACTCACTCTCTCTCTATATACCTATGTGCAGTTTTCAATTATTCAACACCGACAATCCATTAACTCTCCGCGAGAGTTCATGCCTCTCTCGACAACAATTCCGACTCGGAGAGAGAGAGAGAGAGAGAAAACCCCACCTTTATCCGTCTCTCTCTCTATCGTCCCTTTAATTCTCTTTCTCGACTCGTCTTTTTCGCCAGACACGCATACATGCATACGTACACGCGAGAAGGAATCTTCGGGACACAGCGCCGCGCCCCCGCGAGAAACGCATTTTCGCGCGGCCGGAATAATATTTCAAAATTAATGTCAGTCCAGACCGAGAGAGAGAGGCCTCTTTCTCGTATACACGTTTTATATATACATACATACATACAACAGAGGACGACTGCATCAGTGCGTGTGTGTGTGTGTATATGTCTATATAGGTAAAGAAGATAAGAGGCCAGCGAACTCGCCGAGATGCTTTTTAAGCGGGACGAGCTGGTCCTCTTTGTTTGAGTAGCACTTTCACGAGTGATTTCTTTTGTCCGATATATTATAGCTGGTCCCAGATATGATTAATCGAGCTAAAGTCTCTGCGATGGATAATGGATCCGGTGGAATTTTGTATATTATATACGCGCACAGGTTACTTTATATATCGAGAGAAGATTCGGTGATTGACTGCTTAAGATTATTAAGATTTTGGACTTACGTGCGATGTTAATAACGTGTGTATGAGAAGTGTATCGTAACTCACCTGTAACATAAAAAGAAAAGATCGTTAGTCAAGTTTCTAATCTCACGTGTTATATCGAGCTAATTTCAATTCCCCTATTTTCCATCATCATCATCATATAAGCGTATTCACCCCAGCCAGCATCAGCGGGGCGTTTAATTTTTACGATCCAGACGTTTACCCACAATTATACAAACGGCAAAAAAAACTGCGCGTAGTTTTTCTCTCTCTCTCTACACACGCAGACAAAAGTACCATTAAGATACGAGTCCGATAAGTATTATATACCATCAGAGAGAGAAAGAGTATCTCTCATATATACACACACGGAAATTGCAAAGTCCGCGATGTAAATGAGGAATTTCGCGCAAAAACATCAGCTATACCCTCTTGGTATCTATAAAAGAAAGAAAATCACGCGTGTATATATATATATATATATCGACGAGAGAGTGCGTTCTCGCCGCGGAAAATAGAGGGACAAGTCCGCGTCTCCGCAGCGGACGCGCATTCCTCTCCTCTCTCCTATCTCTTCTCTGCTGCTGCTGCTGCTGCTGCCGCTGCAGCAACAAAGGCGCTCTGTATCTCTGCGCTCTTACTTCCGCCAAGGTATATACACACATATATATGTATATATACCTATAAGGGTGTATATATACCGCCGCGAGAGGAGTCTAAGATTATACGTGGGACGGAGAGAAGATCGAAGTCGTGTTGGGCTTGGCTCTAGCTTGTTGCCCAGATTAGATTCGGAAAAGCGCTGCTGCTGTGGCTGTCGATCTCTTTTTCTCTTCTCGCTTTTATATTTATTGGGTGTTGGGATGAGTGAGAGCCTGCGGAGATTAGCAGCGTTTTCTATTCGATTTAGTGAAAAATCGGTAGACAAAGTGTGCTTCTATATATACAATATATTATAGTATAGAAGAAGGCATTGTCTAGACACCCATGTGTGTCGATCCATAAATTTTGGTTGCTGTGTATATAACCCAGGAATTGTCAAAACATCGTGTATATTAGCATAATTATACACACGCCGGAGCTAGCATTTATTCAAATGACGGCTACTGCAGAGAGAGAACGCACAGTTTTTATAATAATTTCGCGGTGTATATATATAATAATTTCTATCGCCGGAAGAAAACGGCGACAGATATTATAATATATCGAAAGCACAGCGTATACATATATATATATAGATTCTCGTCTAATTTATGCCTTGCGGTGAGGTCGGCAGTATATATAATGTATGCACACACGAGCTGAGTGTACAGCTCGAAAGTCGGCCGGGGAATGGCCACAATGCGAAGGTCGCCCGATTATCCCCGGGACGGCAGCTCGGGGGGATCGTGAGAGATATAAATTGAGAGAGAGAGACGAGTGGTGATCGACTGCTCGCGACTCTGTTTTGTCTTGTGCGAGCTCGCAGACAAAAGTTGGTAATTGCGCTGAATTTCTTATTTCTTTCTTTTTTCAGCTATTTTCGGCTGAAACCCGATGAATTTTAATATTTTTTTGTATATATGTGTATATATAGGCTCGAAAGCTCCTTTTAACGATATTACATGTATACAAAGAGGGAAAGTCGAGCCGAAAAAAGGCCAGGCTTTTGTAACTCATTACTTTTTAATTGAATAATTTACAATTCAAACGTATACAGTATATATAAGCTCTTACGCAACAATCGACCACTGCACTTTGGCAAAGAAAATGAAACAACGACGACGACGACAACGGCTATAAAGCCGCAAGAATCTCGAGTAATTAGTCGTGTCGCTCTCTCGCACACACAAACACATCGGAGGGAAAGAAAAACTCGACGTCCGCGTAAAAGGTATAATAGAGCGAGATGATCGCGCGGATAGGCGAAAAAAATGCCGCGCGCATTTCGGGGAACTATATAAGCGCCCGCATGTGGCCTTTAACGGCTCGAGATCCGTCGATTCGAGAATTCCGCGACGCGAATATTTCTCATAAAGGCCGAACAGAGAGAGAGAGAGAAATTTTTATGTCTCTTCGGCAGGACTTTTTTTGCACTTTTTCGAAGCAAGCTACTTCTTCTTCTTCTTCTTCTTCTTCTTCTTCGATTGATTAACGGCTGTATGTATGTATAAGGAGATGCTGCGCAGGTTCTCTCTTAATTTCGTCGCATTTTATAATTGCGGAAGTGTATAGGTGATGCAGTATATAATATTACATTGTCGGCGAAGAAAAATTGGGCAAATATTGAAATCACGGCCTTGGAATGCATATAGTCGCGAAGCTCGGTTCTTGCGTCATATACACACACATATGCGCGCGAGAAAAAAATGGGATGTGTGCGCCTATACTCGACTTTTTTTCTTCTGACTCTTTGGCTTATGCAACGAGAGGAGAGGACCTTTTTCATTTTAATTGAGGGGGACACGACTCGCCGCCGGATTTTCTGTTAAAAGCGCTATTAATTTATATTCTTATATATATACACATGAGAAAGTGACTGGACACGATGCGCGATTTATTTTCTTTTTTAATTGTTTATTGTCGTTATTATTATTATACACAAGTGAGAGTTGCTTTTGTGAAGTCATCGCACGAAACAATTATACGCCGAGTGATTAATATCTTCTGATATGGAAAAGCTTTTGTGCATCGAGAGAGCGATCTCTCTCTCTCTCTCTCTCTTTCGAAAAAACTTTTTATACATATACGCATCAAAAACAATAAAAGTCCTTCGCAGCGTGTAATGATTTTCACATTTTATTTCGCTAATCAAGAACGTCCTTGCGAGCGGACAAAAGATCAACTATTGAAAAACGATCGTCATTTATAACGTCGTTCATCCATAATACAACTCTCAAAAGGACCAATTACACATTGTTCTCGCATAATATATTAATTAAAATTAAAATAAATCGCGCATATATATTCTGAAAAATAATCATCGCTAATAAATCTCACACAGTAGTAGCTGCAGTGTATATATTAAGAAACTTAAAAAGAAAATGTCTTATATATATACTTCCGTAAAAATATACACAACCGGCTCTTTAACTCGATCTCAATCCTTGCGCAACGAGGATAAAACCGCGACGCCCGACATCAATCAAGTCTCGAAATTTCACGGCTGCAAAAGATGCATGACTCGACACCCACACGTTCTCGCGAAAGTATACCTATGGCGCCAGCGCGACACACTGTATATATATACATATATATCTATAGCAGAGCAGCGTGAAAACTCTTTCTCTCTCTCGAGAGCTGTAGCAGCTTATTATATGAAAGCGCTTAGGCGAAAGTGAGAGACGAGAAAATTGTGGGAGAGATGCAATGCAGCAGCAGCAGCAGCCGGTTGCGAAAGATCGCCTGTAATTTTGACCTTTTTCTCTTTCGTTTTTTAATTGCGACACACATACAAGAGCGGGTTTTCGGCTTTAATTGCCCTAGTGTATATAGCGCTGCACATATTATACTTGGGACCGTTTGTTTATGTTTTGGTCGCAGGTTTTATGATTTTTTTTTTTTATAAAAGGACTCTATAACTTTTTGAATTGCGTAATGATAAATGTATATATGGAAAATAATAATTAAACATAAAATAACTCTCTGCTCGTGTGGATATTATACACAGCCGTCAAAACGGCCTGGAAATGATCATCAAGCATATCACGTGAAAACGACTTGAAGAGAGTGAGAGAGTAAAACGTTAGACTGCACTATCCCGATTTTCCCATAACAATCACTTAAGCTAACTTCTCGTCGGCGGCTCTCGCTCGTATATAGCAATTAAATTATTTTGACTGACAGCTCCTCTCTCTCTCTCTCTCGCTCTTTCTCCAAGAGATCATAATCCTGTGCGCGATTTAACGAACAAATTCATTTTATACATTTTCTCTCTCGCTCGCTCGCGGCCGACGTAGAGAAGAAAGTTACGCAATTTTCCTCGGTATGCACGCACGCACTCCATAATATAATTGTTTTCGTAGCTGTAAAATTCGCGAACGCCGCTCGTTACTCATGTTTTAGTCATTTATACCGTATAGCCGCACGAATAGTTAATAAAAACGCAGATATGCGCACGGCCCCTAATAAACCGCGGCGAGTCTGTATATATATACGACGCTTCGCTTATAAACTCAAGGATTTAAGCGCCTGATATATATATTCCTAGTCTAATTGAAACTTCAACATAAATACAGCGGACTTTCGCAACCACAACAACGTTTAATGTATACATACAGGGAAAATTACTCGGTGATATGTGTGTACAAAATCGAAAGTGAGCTCGAAAAAGCTCAGAAGAATACTTATATATATATCCACGAAGAAGAAAGTCTCCTTTGCAGAGAGGCCCACGATCTTCTGCGCCTGCGCAGAAGCGCGCGGTATAACACATAAATACAGGGCTGCAAGAAAATCGCAACAATGGCACGTGGGCGCGAGTCTTTCCTATTGTCTCTCTCTCTCTCTCTCCCTCTCGCTCCTTCGAAATTAAGAGTTTACCTTCGTTATTAATAGTCCCCGCGCGCGCAGAAAGAGAGAGAGAGAGAGAGAGCTAAAAGGGTGGGAGCCGCGCGTGCGCGCGAGAGAAAGCCGCGACTTTTGATTTACTTCGCGCGCAAGCCTGTGCAACGGTTTTCGCCTTTCTTATTGTATACGCCTGTGTATGTGTGTCTGTGTATATATAGAGGAAAACATCGGTATGTATCAATTGTGCATTGAATGCGGTAAAGTTGTGTGTGTGTGTTGGGGGCCATTCTATCGATGTTATAGATTAGCGTTGGGGCGTGTGCGAGTATTTTGCAAGGCAGTAGGAGCGCGCGATGTATAGATTGGCATTTTTTTCTCGAGATTGAAGCTTCAAGGTGATTCGAATGTATATGCAGTATATGCAAGTATGTATAGGTGTAGATTGTGTTATTGGAGAAATTCAAATTTGGCGCCGAAATTCGGGTTTCATTATATCGGCGTTCGAACGATAATCCTCGTGTCAAACAAGCTATATAGACATCAGCTTTGAAATCTCTTCATATAATAGCCAATAAGAAGTGTATATAAAATTCTAATTCCCAAACGCAGACAATTTATCGACACACGACAACACAGTCACATGCTCCTTAAATATAAGCCGAGAGTCATAATAATCGTCAGAAAATAAAAAATCGAGCGCCATAACGATAACTCGCGGCCACATGTACACATAAATGCGAATGTCGTTCGGCGCCAATTAAATTCGAGAGACACCACTCTCGAAAATTCAAAATCCAAAAGGAATAAGTATATAAGAGAATGAAACAGCCAATAACATATACACCGAACGACCACAGCGACATAACTCGCAACGCGGTGAAAAAGAAGACAGAGAGAGAGAGATACAGTCGAGCATATATAACAATAAAATTTAACAACTTCTTCGAAACTGACACGCAGCATTCCCACGTATATATATAATTGATTTTACATATCCGATATGTCTCTCGGCGCCAATGAGCAAAGGATCGATCTTTTAATGCCGCGCGCGCGAGCGCAAAGAAGAAGAAGAAAAAAAAGAATAAGAGGCGGCGGCGGCAGCTACACGCGCTGATTTATGCGTAGAATTCCTTTTTCCTCTCTCACAGAGGCCGCGAGCGAGCAAGCGCGAGTATATATATATAGTATATACATATATATAGTAGGTATAAATCGTATCGGCAAGCTCGATCGATCCTTGCGCGCGCTATGACATCATAATTATTCAGACTCTCTGTACAATGCTCGCCGAGAGGGAATATATCTCTGTGGTGTATATATATGTTGTGTGTGTGTGTATGTGTTTGTTGTCTCTCTCTTTCTCGGCGCGACAATGACGTATTGCGTTGCTGGAACAGTAGTGTATCGCGATGGTCCTTTTTTTTCATGGATATTGACTGTATATTATAACGCAGATATTTTTCCGGGGGTGCAGTATATAGTATACTGTTATACCGCGTTTGCGTGTAGGAGCAGCTTGTTTTTGTGTGGATATGTGATTGTTTTATGGACCGAGAGAGAGAAGTGGGTCGTTTTCGAAGTCATTGTTTATATAAAGCTTGCGGAAAACTACACGGAGTATATATTATCAGAGGTCAAGCATGAGATACCGATCGTATGTGTAAGGAATAACTGGGCGCGAGAGAGAGATCGCTTATTAATAAATATAATAGTACAAGTATTTCACCGACGATATATAATGAAGTGCTAAAACGCTCTCTCCGAGAGCTGATGCTCTCCACGCTCGACTGGCGTCGTTAATTGGTTATAACCCGCTCTCGTCCTCCCCCAAGTAGGTCATCATCTCTCGCTGCATCACATATACACATACATATACAAGTGCAACGAATAAAGGTTTTATATATAGGTGTATACACACATACACACATCTGGGCTAATAGAGTTACCGCTACGAGTAGCTAATTAATCACGTCGCCGATATAGAGAAAAAACGCAGTCGTCGCTACTTACAACTAACTCTGTGAAGGAAAAAAAAGAGAGAGAGAGACTTAGTCTGCGGTTTCCCCGAAAAATCCTCGACCGCTATAATCCTCTATATACGACAAAAAAAAAGAAGAACGAGTTAGCAGGAACGATCGGTATAGAGTGCAGAGGAATCCTCAGCTCTCTCTCTCTCTCATGACTCAGATATCCGCGGAACGATCGCCGCCGCCGACAGATCGGCGAGTAAAGGAGGCTGCCGCTCTCTCGCGACACGAACTGTATACAGGTATATATACACACACAAACTCGCTGCTGCTGCTGCGAGAGAGAGAGAGAGAAAATAGACAAAAATAGCGGGCATTATGGAGCGAGCGAGGCATGTCCTTTGCCGGACCCCCGCTGATCGCTCGCGGAATGCCTTCCTCTCTCTCTCTCTATTATAAATATCCTCCTCTCTTTCTCTCCAAAGGCGTGGGACCGAGGCAAGCTCTCTCTCTCTCTCTTTCTATGCTCCGCTATGTGTGTGTATGTGTGTCTGTATGGAGGGAGAAGGCGATCCGCGCGCGGCCGACACGCTTCAGCGGACGTGACGCTCGAGACTCGCCGCCGCCGATGCAGCTCTTTTCTTGGGGTCGGAGAGAGAGAGAGAGAGGATCGGGATCGCTGACGGATAGAGGCATTCTTTCCTTCTCTCCTCGAGTATAGTCTTCTCTCTTGGGCTTTCTCGCCAGATAGATATTGATGCGGGCCGATCTTTTTTGGATGAGCGGACGAGATTGCGCTTATATTTATAATTATTGTTATATGTATATGGAGTTTAAATTGTTGAGCTGATAATTACACCAAAAGCCAACTTTCTCGCGTACATAACTGCGCAGCGATGAAATATCTAAAAATACCATCTCTCGCGAGAGACTTGACACAGTTAAAGATTCGGCGCGGCTTTATCGTTCCCTCATCAGATCTCTCGGTGCAGTATAGTGTATATAAGAGAGAAAAATATATACATATATATTCCAAAGAGGAAGACAATGCGCGAGCGATGATCCTCGCGATCGTGTGCCCCCCCAAAGTCGAGAGATCGAAGCCGATCGCTTTCATTATTTTTCTCTTCCTGCCTCTCTCTCTCTCTTTCTACCTGTGGACTACTTCTTTCAGAACCTGCCCTTCTTCGTTCCCTTTTTTTCTCTCTTTCTCTCTTCTCGTTCGTTTTGTTATATACCTGTCGTGCGCCGTTCGCTCGGGACATTTAATTCCGATAATTGTTACCGACAAGTGCAGCCGGCGTAATCTAGCGGAATCTTTGCGCGTTTTGCCTTTGAGAAAGAGAGAGAGAGAGAGACGTTGTTCTCTTCTTCTTTTTTTTTTCTTTTTGACCAGTCGACCGAGCGATTGTCGGACTGAATTAATGGTAATACGGTGATTCGTTAATTTGTCAGGCTGACTGCGCGCAACCGATCGATATATGTAAAGTGTATTGTTTTCATTTTTTTTTCCTTCTTTAATCGACCTTTTTTTCTCTCATAGAGAGAAACGATCCTTATTGCGCAACACTCTCGATTTCGAGACGAGCCGTTTGATGCAAAAATTCCATTGTATAATTCCACATTCTCGAATATAACACCGCGTGCACGTATCCATATACATTAAACCCAATAGAAAACGAGAGAGACGCTTTCAATAGCTATAGCTATTAATAGTCCAGCACAATAGAGCGTTAAATATTTTAGAAAGGGATGTGTTCTTTTTCCCTGAATACTCTCTTCTCTCTCTCTCTAAATACACAAGAGAGTGAAAATAGCCAAAAACTTTCACCTCTCGTGACTCCCGTGTGCACGCGGAAATCTCGATTTTTCTCTCTTGCAACACTAACTTATACACAGGGTGTTAAAAGATCGCTCGCTCGTCTCTCGATTTCCTCAAGAATCGCGAAATTTACAGCTCGTATTTCAGCGCTTCGAGAGAGAGAGAGAGAGAGACACGACATACGGGAAAGAATAGCGGCCGAATATAATAAAGACAACCATAACGCGTAAGTTATAGTTCATAAATAAACACAGCGGGCCTTATTAAGAAGAGAAAGAGAAAGAAAGAAAGAAGGGTCGCGCGTATGTATATTATGTATATACGGGCCTTTTTCTTTATCCCTGCATGCAGCGCAAGAGCGCGCGTAGTTTATACTCTTCATTACGCGCTCTCTCGACCGTTCGAGAAATGATAATGTGTACGTAGCTCTCTCGTGAAATTATATATATACACGTATATACGCAGCATTGCACGACGACGACGACGACTATATGTATTTTTTCTTCGAGTTTACTTTATACGCATTGTTGAAGATATGGGCGACGAGGTTAAATGTGGTTTTTCTGTGTAGTTTCGGTGCAGTAGTTTATTGTAAATTGAGAATCGGCGTCGTAAATTTCGAGGCGCGCAATATTCCAAGCCGAATTATAATTATACCGCAGCCTCTTGGAGTAAATAATCCACATGCAAAAATTCTCAGCCGCCCGCATAGACCCATTCACAAAAAGCCAGCCCGCCAAAGTCCGAAAAAACTCACTCTCTCTCTCTCTCTCGGAAAAAAGAAGAAGAAGAAGAAGATAGAAGAAGCCACTCGCAATCAGTATACATTCGGCCGCAGAGCGCGTCGAGGGAATTCCATTGGTCCTTCTCTCTCTCCGGCGCTGATGCAGCAGCCGAATTCAATGGGGGAGATATCGGTGTGTGTGTATATATGTGTGTGCTGTGGTGGTTCTCCCGCTGCGAGAATCTCGCGCGATCGCCCACGAGGAAATATGAAGGAGGACCTCGTTAATCGCTCGCTCGAGAGCGCCTGAGTCTCCGGGATTCTTTGTAGGCGAGCCTTGAGCTTATTGTCGCTGATGGGATCGTGTGAGCTATATTATATGCTCTCTCTCTCTGCTGTAGTAGTCTCGTTTTTCTTCTTCCTTTTTAAAAGGAGAGGCTTTTTGTTCGACTGACTTTTGGGAAGTGGATGAGAAATCGAGTTTTTCAGAGGCCCAAGTATATTGTGTGTGTGTGTAGAAAGTGTATATACGTGTCTCGGTGATCTTTTTGATATGTTACTTTTTAGCGATGCGATGATGATTTAAAATAAAAATGTATGCTCGATATAATATGTTTCAGAAAAAAAGCACATATGCAAATCACTATATATACGAAAAAGAAAAACAAGCGAACTCTGCGCATAAAAGTCAATCCGAGCTTCGAAAGCCTGTCTCAACAAGCATCGAAAGGCCAAATAATATACTGTTGGTCACCTCCACATACACACACATATATATCCCCCGCGGCTCGTTATGCCAACTGAGGACGCGAGAGCATCACAAAAGCTCGCCCGCAGTGCGAAAGCCCGCGGATTCTTCTTTTCTATATGCTTTTACGACTGGCGAGTGTGTGTGTGTTTGCGTTTCGGGACCGCCGCGTAAATCATTCGATTTCTGCTCTCTCTCTCGCGGTTCGTTATATGAATAATTCAACAGGTCGCCGGCGTCGTCGTCGTCGTCGTCGTCGTTGCTCGATGATGGGAAAACGTCGAAATTTTTCGAGAAATTCCCCGGAGAATTTTTGAAATGATCTATCGTTCTCAGCTGTATATGTATACGTATGCTAATCCTTCGTGTAATTGTTGTCGTTGTCGCGGATTTATTACGACTTAATATGCTTGATTAAATTAGACATAATTCGATCTACGCCGATGATGACGGCTTGTTTGTTTTACAATTTTTCGGCTTAGATTTACTGCCCGTTAGTATTAGTATAGTAACCGATGGAAATTCACGGTATCCCTCCCGCTGCGAAAATTTCGCGACACACGCATATTTCTAAATTTTAATTCATCGAAGACTAAACAGCCTCGATATAATATTATACAAAGTCTCTCGTTTCATTAAAAAAGTCTCTCTCGAAGAAGCGAGAAGAGATCAGCTTGTAAAATTACCGGGCAACAGCTCATTAGCACGCACTTCCGTCTCCGAATTCACGTCAGTAGCAGCCGATACCGCGAAGTAAAAAGAAGAAGAGACAAAAAAAAAAAAATAAGAAATCGAAATACACTGCATCCCTCGCTACAACTTCATTATCCCTAACAAGCCACCTTAATAACGCTAATTCCAAGCGTGAACAGCAAAAAGTCCTCGCGCGAGCGCAAGATCGCGACGAGTCGATATATATACACACGTATATACACGTGTGTATAGCGAATTTCGAAGGATTCCCTCTCGTGCGGTAGAGGACGCGAAAGAGGAAGAGGAAAAATTGCGATTGAATTATTCGATTTCGCTCGTATATACAGCTTCTTTTTTTTTGTTTAACGTTACACCGCACTTGACGGGTTAATCTGTGCGTTTACGTCGCGCAGGTATTTCTTTATGCAAATCCAATTGGCGTTGCGTCAGTCGATCTTTGTTTAGTCGTTAAGTGGATAATCACCGGTTCGAATGAAAAATCTACTGCGACTATTTCTGTCTCCTTTAAAAATATTCACTCGAGATAAATGAATTATTTATACAATAAAACCATCGAACCGAGACGCAACAACAGCAACAAAAAAGAGAGAAAATATATAATAAACTCTCGAGATTGAACAATTCCAGCTCTAATTAGAGCGCACGCGTAAAGCCGAAAAATGCAAGGAGAGGCAAGAAAAAGGGAAGCCTCTCCAGAGTTCAGTTCGGACGGACTCAAGCTGCTGCTGCTGCTGCACTAACGACGCATGAGTGATGCGCGCCGAGATGAGATGGCACTTTCGGCCCTGTATATACTGTAGCCCGCGCAGAACACAATTGACGCTGCGATATCCCCAAGGGGACAGACAGCAAGCTGCGGAGGATAATTCATCGGCCTGAAATTTTGCGCTGTGCTTTTTTTTAAGGTCGAGCGAAGTGATGGCATTTTTTGAATGTTTGTATGAAAAAAATTGTTGAATTTTCGGTGGAAGCTTTGCTTTATATAGAAAGTGATGAGCTACGAGCTTATATAATTAAATATTACAGTAAATTCAAATTTATGCCACACACACACAGCCATCAGAAGGACACCTATTTATCTGCAGCGATCAGAGAGCCGCGATCCGCTTATAATCTTTTTATCTCTCCGCATATCTCTCCTCTTTTTTTCTCATAATATCCTGCGAGAGCTTTCTAAATTATAGCGGGGCGAGCGTCAATAATTTCATAACAGTTTTATACGCCCGAGCAATAAAAAAAAATTATCTTAATAGCGTCGCGCATGTATTAAAAATCGCATATACGCGTGATTAATGTCGTCCGACAAAATCAAGAGAAAAAAAAGCCGGACTCGAAATTCACGCTCTGACTCTGAGAATAAATCAATTCGAATATATCGACACTCGTCATCGCTTATATGACGCCAAAAAGGAGAAGCTACGTCTTCTCAAAGGCCTCTAATCAACAAAGTAGCTTCCCTTTCACTCTCTCTCTCTCTCTCCGATACTACATTTATATCCATCGGCTTTATATATATACGCTGTACAAGAAGAGAAGAATATAATACAGGAATAACAAAGTGTATAGCCGAAGCAGCAAAGAGAAGAAGAAAAAAAACGAGTAAAAGCGAGTCCGCGACGATGATTATGCGATATACACGCCAAAGTCCGGAGATGGCAATCATAGCTAAATCGGGGCCTCTCCCAACGACGACGACGACGACGAATCCCCTTGTCAAAGTCGTCAGTGCGATATCACGATAATGATCGTCATCATCGTGCTCATTTTTCAACGTCCTCTCTCTCTCTCTTTCTCTGATGCTGCGGAACTCGCGGGCAAGAAGAGAAGACGCGCACGCGCATAAGAACAAGAAAAGAAGCCCGAAGGGCGCATTCCCTTCGCTCTGCCGAGAGTAGAGTAGGAAATCGGATCGTCGGCGGCGGCTGCAGTCGAGAGAGAGAGAGAAAAAAAGAAAGAGCTGATTGAGCCTCGAATTATAATCGTATATAATACGCGCAAAAAAGAGTCGGACGGAGAGGGAAAATTAATAAATTCGCTCGCGGTCATGTCGACGTCCTCGATATTATAGTAGGTTAATTAGCATCGAATTAGGAGAGCTCGTGTATAAGCTGCTAATCCAAGAGGCGTGTGTATATTAGCAATAACGAGAGAGAGAGATTCACGTGAGATTCCTCAGTCGCAGAATTTCACACCGATCCGCCAATTCTGCAACAAGTTTCTCTCTATATATACTATACCTACTCCTTTTCCTTCCTCACAACCACAGGCTATACTATATACTACTGCTGCTGCACTTATACGGATACCCGCTACCGGCAGAGGCACATTCCCCGCTAGAAATCTATAAAGTTATGTCTATATGAAGTCGCGCTTTTCAAAGTTTCGCGCGCGCACGGAATCCACTCGTGTATATATATATACAAGTTTCGCGGGTATAATAATGTCGCTGATGATAATAATCCATAAAAAGGATCAGGAAATTCTGATGCAGCTGTAATATAACGAGGCTGTTTACGAGGGATCTTATTATATATATATATATCGACGTGGAATTTACAATGTATACAGGTATATATAAGCAGTAGCGTTTATACGACAGATATATAATACAAGTACATTTCGTCTCTCCACCTACACCACACATCTCCACTGCATATATCAGACAAAAAAGTATACCCCTCTCTCTCTTGCATCGAAAATGCATACATACGCATCATCGTGTCCAGTCGAAGCAAAAAAGCAGCACATCATCCCCCAAATATTTCACTGTCCCTCGCGCGCATCAGCATCTCTCTTTCTCTCTACTTGCAGTGCCCCCGCAAAAAGCCCACTTATGGCGCAGCATCGCGACCATACGCCGCCGCCGCCGATCTCTCGCGCGGCGGCAATGGCATTCCCGGTGTATCTTTCTCTCTCTCTCTCTCTCTACCTCCGATCGAAGCAAACGGCAAAAAGCGTCAGAGCGACTGCCGCCGCTGCGGGATCCCACGAGCGCCGCCGAGAGAGAGAGAGAAAGATAGGCCATGTGTGCTGTGCTGCTGCTGTAGCAACGTATATAGTCGGTGATTTTGTCGGTGAGATCCGATTCTCTTGGTGTGTGCGAGTCTCTCTCGATTGGTGTATACCGCCGAAGTGCAGAGCGCGGCGATCGAAAGGAGCCGAGGAGGAGGACGATGATTAGCGCGGATATGGACTCCGACGTGTATATAAAGCTGCGGACGACGACGACGACGACGAGATAACTGGGAGGGAGAAAGAGAGAGAGAGGAGAGGGGAAAAAGGAATGGTTTCAGAAATGTGTCGGGAGATTTCTTAGGTCGTTAAGAATGCGGTGATTATCGTCGTCCTGCGCCCCCCGCCTTTTTAAAGGCGTATATTTGTTTATGGCATTTATTGCGTATTTGCGAAGATGAGGAAAGAGAGCCGGAGCCGATCTTGTATACTTCTTTTTCGGACTACTCGACTCGACCGATTGCCTGAGATTCTTTCGTCCTCTCTCTCTTTCTCTCTCGGCTGCAGATATGATTTAGAACGTTTTAACTGCGCTACTGATTAGCCCGAATAATATGCCCTTTTGGCTTTTAAAATATGCGCGAGCTTCTATATACATATACGATATACACACGCTATCAATTTAGTCCCACCGAACAATTTCGTCGAGCAAAAAAATACAAACGTATACGATTAGGCAATTAAGTTCATTCAGCCTCGCTCGTCAGCGTCGTCATTAATGAATTAAACTCGGGCATTATAATGACAGAATACCTATATATATAAGGTGTCTCTCGCAAAAATGCGTGTTTATACGAAAGCACGCGAGAGAGCTGCTGCCGCGCGCGCGCGACAAAGAAGGAGTTTAAAATAACAGAGAATCTTTCGAGATGAAACGACGACGCTGCAGAAATGTCGTCGTCTCTCGCGAAGGAATTAACTATAAGGCAGCGGGATCAAGTTTTTCTCTCTCTCTCTCTCTTTCTCTTGCCTCTCCGACTTCCTAGCACGCAGAAGCATCAAGCGAGCTCACGGTTATACTCGTCCACGTCGTCGTCCTACACCCTTTCTGTCCTTCTTTCTTTCGTTTCGTTCGTTCGTTCCTTCGAGAGAGCGCCTCTATATATCTCTCTCTTTTTCTGAAGCGCGCGAGCCTTCGCGATCTACTTCTTTTTACCCCCTCCTGTCAGTTATAATTTTTGTACTGGCCTTTTTAACGCTTTTTGCACTGCGTCGCGCCGCGAGAACACACTCTCTACGGCGAGAGTTAAATAATGGCGGAATTGTTTGTTGATTCGTTAGTAAAAAAATTTTTTTCGCCAACGGTATTATAACAGCGAAAAAAATCATCCCTGAAAATATTCGATCCTTCTTATACAATATACTCCCGCGTACACATGTCTATAATACACAGAAGAAAAAAAAAATCAATCACCATCAATCAAGGCTAAAACTCGAGTAAACTCGAACAAATCACGCCGCCGGCAAAAAAGGACGTGTACAAGAACGAGAAAGAGTGAAAAAAAGAGAACAACAACGACGAGAGTACACACACACATACACACAAGTTCTAATAGTCATCGTACCTACACCTTCGTTTCCAATCGGCCGGGATTTTACGAGCGGAAAAAAAAGGTATAGAAGGAAAGCGCGCGCGATTAATCGACTCCCGGCGGTGTGCGCCTATCGCGGGGGCATGTAAGTAACTCGCTCGCGGCTCGTTACTTTCTGTCGCGGCTGCCGCCGCCGCCGCTGCGTTATTATGCAACGCGTTTGCCTTCCTGCGCGCGAGTCGGTTCATTACCCCGTTGAGAACAGAGAGAGTATAGTAGTGTGTGCGGCTCGATTTAGTGAGGCCGGAAGGAGGATGCGCTCTGCAGCTTTTGCGTGGGAAGTGCCACCGAGAGACCCTCCCCCTGATGACTTAATTCGACCGCAGTTTTTTTTTATTCGCGCGCCGACGATTATGCAAATGCGAGCTATGAGTGCTGCAGTATGTTTTTTTTTTAGTTAGAAGAGAAGAATTGGAAAAATAATTTCTTGCAGGTTGCTGTACGTTTTATATGATGGATACGATTTACTATTGGTAATGAGATATTTAATAGGCGGCTTATATGCGAGAGATAGGAATCTTTTATTATATATGTTTGTTTATCTAGGCGCTGGGGTATAGGCTACAATTGATCATAAATCACTCGGCGTTGACGGACAATTATGGCAATTAAGATTATTTACGATTTGACGAAAATTTGCATAATGGATTATAGATATAATAGCGAGACAGAAATTATATATTAACCATTGAGAGTCATATTATAGCGCCTGTCGAATCGTTCTCACGCTTAAATAATGTATATGAAAATAAGAATCAAAAGTACAACTGACCTTAGTCGATGAAGTGCTGGGCTTTCCGCCTCCGCTGACGATGGCGTAGATCTCGACCTCGTACCACTCGACGCCTGCCTCCCTGTCCAGAGCCGCGGCGGTCGACAGGACCCCAGTCTTCGCGTCCACGTCAAACAGTCTGTCGACCTGGGGTCCGTTCGCCCCGGCAGTCACGTTCGTCACATAGTACTCCAATTCCTCGTTCGAACGTCTGCTCCTCGCGTGCACTCGCAGAATACTTGCTCCTGCGGCCTCGTTCTCGTACACACTTCCCTCCAACTGTCCACCGTGTTCCCAGATGGGCGAGTCGTCGCCCTCGCCTGGTAATATCAAGGTCACGTAGGTTTCGGAAGACCTGCGCTCGGCCTGACCTGCTTCGTCGGTAGCCCTCACACCGACCTGGAGCTTCGAAATTCGCTCGAAGACCAGAGGGGAGCGGGGCAGTCGCATCGTGAGGGCTCCGGTTTTACGATGGATGCGGAACATGTCCGAATAGTTGGCTCCGAGACGAAGGAGCTCGTAGCTGACCAGGCCGTTCGTACTGGAATCCAGGTCTCTGGCCTGCAGCTGTGCGACCTGCAACTCCCGACCTGGCTGGTAGGCGATACTGCTCTTGATCGGTAAGACCACCGCGGACATGCTCACGAAGATCGGCGCGTTGTCGTTGACGTCGGTGACGATAACGATGACCACCTTCTCGGCCGAGAGCCTTGCCGATCGGGGCTGGGCCATGTCGGTCGCTACCACGACTAGCTTGAAGGTGTCGATCTCCTCGCGATCGATCGGCAGCAGCGTGTGGATAACGCCGGTCGTTGGGTTGATGCCGAATCGGCGCTTCTGGTCCTCCGGATCCTGACTCGCGATGCTGTAGCTCAGCACTCCGTTGTCACCGGAGTCCGGGTCGACAGCTGTGACCGTCACAACAGGTCGATGGACCGGTATGCCCTCGACGATCTGTCGGACGATCGCTGTGTTCGGGAAGACCGGCGGATTGTCGTTGGTGTCGATCACGTCCACGCGCAGAGTTATCACGCTGCTGAGCCTCGGGTGACCGGCATCGCTGCAGGTAATGTTCAGATGGTAGACCTCGATGTCCTCGTAGTCCAGCGGCTTCCTCAGATACAGAGCACCGGTCGCCGGATCGACGTGGAACGCATCTCGCCGATTTCCCGCCGAAATGGCGAAAGTCAGCTCGCTGTTCGCGCCCAGGTCGTTGTCGGTGGCCCGGAACCTGAGCAGCTCGACGTTTACAGGCGCGGTCTCGAGTACCGATATGCGCGGCTTGTTGTCGACGAATCGGGGCGTGTTGTCGTTCTCGTCGAGCACCTCGATGTGCACGGTCGCACTGGAAGAAAGCCTGGTCTCGATGCCTGCGTCGTGAGCTACGACCGTGAGATGGTAATTGTCCCGCGTCTCACGATCGAGTTCCCTCGCTAGCGATATCTGGCCGGTCGCCTCGTCGATCGTGAACTGGCCGTCGTGCTGCTCGTTCTCCAGCGAGTAGAAGACATCACCGTTCAGTCCTTCGTCCGCATCCGAAGTGTAGACCCGCAGCAATTGCGTACCTACGACCGCGGCCTCGCTGACCTGGACACGGTATGGCAACCGCTTGAACTGCGGCGTGTTATCGTTCACGTCGCTTATGTAGACGCTCACCTTAACCCGATCCTTCAGTCTGTTGACTCCGTTATCGATGACGCTGGCCTCGAGGCTGATAAAGTTGCTTCCGGTACTCAGAACCAATTGCTCGCGATCGAACGGGTGCATCGATTTGATGAAACCGTTGCGCGGATCCACGACAAAGTCCTGCTGGCTGCTAGGCAGCGAGAAGGTCAGATCGGCATTGCGACCAACGTCACGATCGCTTGCCAGCAATTTGCCGACGAACGTGTCCGCGGGCTCGTTCTCGCGCAAGTGGAACGTGAAGCTGGAGTTGCTGAACTGCGGCGCGTTGTCGTTCTCGTCGATGATGTGAACGACCACGGGAACTGTCGAGCTTCGTTTTGGATTGCCCTGATCGCTCGCAGTCACCTCGAGCGCGTAGTAGTCCTGCTCCTCTCGATCCAGAACGTTCTTCACGTAGAGCTGGCCGTCCGGAAAGATGCCGAAACGGTTCTCCAAATTGCCGTCGGTCACACTGTAGAAGACGCGTCCGTTGGCGCCGAGATCGGTATCGGATGCGAGCAGAGCGAAGAAACGTTCGTTTACTGGTGTGGACTCGGGCAAGGACGTCTCGTAGCTGGTGAGTTTGAAGACCGGAGTGTGATCGTTGACGTCCTCGATGATCACGCGGATCTGCTGAGTCGCCGAGAGCGACTGGACTCCCGAATCCATCGCCGTAACCTCGAGATGAAGGACAGTTCCGGGTGGTGACTTGATAGGCTTGTCCAGATAGATTATACCAGTGTTCTCCGCGATTCTGAACTGTTGTCCAGGGTTCTGAGTAAGCGAGTAGGTGATCCTCGCGTTGGCTCCCGCATCCCTGTCTCTCGCTCGAGCCAGACAGACCTCCTGACCCACGGCAGCCCACTCTTTGAGGAAAACCTCTTCCTCCCGTTCTTCTGTGGGGAACCTTGGTGGATTGTCGTTGATGTCCAGTATGGTGATGTTGACGGTGGTTGTACCATGGGCGAGACCTGCTCTTGCCGACACCTGCAGACTGTAGTACGCCATCTCCTCGCGATCGAGGCAACCAGCGGTACTGATGGAACCGGTAAACTCGTTGATCTTGAAGTTGCCCGCAGGATCACCGAAAACGATCGCGTACGAGACCTTGGCACTGCTGTGGGACGGTACCGATACCGAGCCGACTTCCCGACCGAAGGATGGATTTTCCGAGCAGTCACCTCGGTTCTCGGTGATTTTAAACTGATAGCCGTTGTAAGCTCCGAACTCGAGTTGTTCGAGGTTTTCCTCGCGGAGGATTTCGACCACGGCGTTTTTGACAGCCGATCTTTCGCCGGTGTCCTTAGCGGATACCGTCAGCTCGAACAGGATCTTGTGGGCTTGTCTCAATGCAGCTTGAAGGAATATATCACCAGTTCGCTCGTCTACGGTAAAGAATCCTTCGCCACCGGACTCCAAGGAGTACCTGATCTGTGCGTTCTCTTTCGTATCCGCGTCGGTAGCGAAGACTTTACCTACCGTTCCAGGTGTAGCATCTTGTGGCACTGGGAAGAAGTAGTTCGTGGGGTAGAACACCGGTGGATTGTCGTTGACGTCTTCCAGCGTCAGCAAAACCGTGGCTGTTGAACTCTGAGGTGGTGTTCCTTGATCCCTTGCGATGACTAGCACGCGATACTCTTCGACGCTTTCTCTGTCCAAGGTGATCTTCGTCATCAGTTGACCGGTAAGTGCATCCAATGCGAAGGTCTTCGGGTAGTCTCTCAACACATTGGGATGCAAACTGTAAGCCACACTTCCATTCGTACCTTGATCGTTGTCCACAGCGGATAGAGTCGCTACCAGACTGTTGGCTGGAGTGTTCTCGGACAATGTGACCTCGACGATGTTCTGGGAGAATTTTGGTGCTTCGTCATTCTCGTCCAGGATCGTTACGCGGAGATGCGTCGACACGTACTTCGGATTAGGTCCTCCATCTCTTGCCGAGACCTTCAGCTCCACGCTTCCCTGTATCTCTCTGTCCAAGGTGGCAACGGTGGTCACCAGACCGGTATCCTGATCGATGGCGAACCAATTTTGCTCGTTACCGGACTCGAAGTCGTAGTAGATCCTCGCGTTCAATCCGGAATCCGCATCAGTGGCCGATATACTCGCGACGAAACTACCGATCGGCGAAAGCTCGGACAGAACAGCCGAGTACTCACTTTGCTGGAACACGGGCTCGTGATCGTTAACGTCGTTGACGTGGATGACCAGGTAAGCTGTAGCCGATCTCGGAGGTGTTCCTTTGTCAGTCGCAACGATCGTCAAGTTGTACATGGGGATCTCTTCCCGGTCCAGTCGGCCGTTCACCCGTACGATGTGAAAGTTCTGGGTGTTGTGGCCCAACTGAAAGTGGCCCAGCTCGTTTCCGGCTCTGATCTCTACGGTGGTCTCGCCGTTGAGGCCTTCGTCGTTGTCTATGATTCCCACGGCCGCGACAATCGAGTCCTTGGCTGCGTTTTCGTCGACGGTCGCGAAACCGGTCGTCGGTGGAAAATAGGTGAACTTGATCTCCGGATCGTGATCGTTGGCGTCCAGAAGATTCACCGTGACGTACGTTCGACCGTCCTGCCTCGGTGAACCGTGATCTCTGGCGAATACGGTGATGACACAACTCTTTGGACAACCGCCACCCGGTCTCGCAACCGTACAGCTCTGCTGAGGACAATCCAGTACCTCAGCCGTTACTATCCCTCCCGTTTCAGGATCAATCGTGAACTGCCTCTCGTTGTCCGGCAGATAGTAAGTCAACTTGGCGTTGTCGTCAGTGTCCTTATCGACGGCACGTACCGTAAGCACGTGGGTACCGACTGGGGCACTCTCGTTCAGCGTGACCACGTAGTCGCTCTGCTGAAAGACCGGCGGATTGTCGTTGACGTCGAGAACGGTAACGTTCACCATGAGACAGCCCAATTTCGGCGGCCTGCCCTTGTCACGCGCACAAACGTTCAGATGATAATACTCCACCTGCTCTCGGTCCAGCTTACCGGTGGTCTCCAGATGCAGGTACGACGTTTCCCCGGTGGGATTTCCCGTTACGGACAGTCGGAACTTGGCGTCGGTGTTACCGTTAACGATGAAATAGTCATCGGTAACTCCGTTCTCCGGCGTGTCTTTGTCAGTCGCCGCGTCGAGCAGTAGCTTGGTACCAGCAGTAGCCGACTCGGAGAAGCTCACCGAGATGCTGGACTCGGGGAACTGAGGCGCGTTGTCGTTGATGTCCAGAACCAATATCCTCACCTCGATCGGGTAAGTCGGTTGGCTGGACAGCACGACGAGGTCGAACCGATCGCTGGGCAGGGCCTCGCGGTCCAGCACCATGGCCGTCCTGATGTCTCCGGTCACGGGGTCCAGAGTGAACTCCTTGGGTGGCTCGTTGAAGCGATAGGTGAAGTCCTGGAGAACCGGTATCGTGCCGACCAGGGTCCCCTTGGGCTCGCCCTCTTTGATCTCGAGCTGGGCCCGCTTGTCGACGGCCCGGCTCTGCATAGTGAGGCCCACTTGCGGTGTCTCCTGCGGCAGCATGATCGAACGCCGCGGCACGAGACGGGCCACCGATGCCTCGGCGAGTCTGCCGTTCGCCCGGGTGCCGCCATTTAGACTCGCCAGAGTCAGCAGCAGGGCGAACGATAACAGTCTCGGCAACATTTCTCTACTCTTTTTTTCTCTCTCTCTCACTCTCGCTCTCAACTTGCTGCGTCTGCTACCTGTCGCAATGTTTCTTCATCCTTGCGAGCCTCGTTGGTTATCCTCCCTTTAAACCGATAATAAGGAATTGAAATTCCTCATGTCAGTGGCATTATTCCTTCCGAACTCTCCGCTCTTCTATTTTACGAGAGGTGCACTGAGAGCAGCTTTCGCGACAGTCGCGACATTTTAATTATCGAGCGTGTAAGCGCGCTTTGGCAAAAAGAAAGCGGGTTTTTCGCGAGAGATCGGAATCAGGCGGCGCAGCGCAAGATGGAAATCTTCTTCTCCGAAGTGGGAGCACTGACCGGTACAGCAGCAGCAGCAGCAGCAGCAGCAGCCGCGCCTCGCGCGCGCATGAGACGCGTTTCCAATCTCTTGCACGGCTCACTATATGTTGTATGTATATATAGGTGCGGGAAAGAGTTTTTCAACGTGTGATATATTATATCGGCACAGTGTGTTTCGAATTCTGCTCGTCGGTGATCCTTAATTGCAGCTTGCTTGCTCGACGCTCGTTTTGTATGCGTGTATATTAAAGGGTGAAAAAAAAAGTGAACGCCAAGGAGAACACCGGTAATCTTCGGCGATTTAACTGGCCCGACTCTGATGTCGATCAACTGCGCTGATACTCAGACTTAAAATTCTCGAGGGCAGCGATTTGCAAATTCGGCATTCCACGAACACGCGGTGAGGAGCGTAAGAACCGTGGCAAGCAGCGACTTAGAACACAATTTCCATAAATACACGCCGTGCCGAGATTTCTTATCTTCACCCTTTTTTAAGCACAAACGAGGCAGATCGGTGCTTCGCACCAGCACCAGCACTATATTATATACGTATATATCTCCAGCAGCAGCAGCACTCAAACTCCGTTCCTCTCTCTCTCTTTCCTTCTGGCATATATCGACGTGCACGCGGCCAGGAAAAAAACAACCCCCTCCTTTCTCTCTCTACACACGTATAGATCGCGGACTCGCGCGCAGAAATTCCACGTCCGTATACACACGAGGCGAGAGCCTCGCTCGCTGTCTCGCACACTTATACACACGGGCACACGCTTGTAGTATATATATACACACTCGAGTCCTCGAAGATCGCGGACGCGCCAGAAGCAGAACAGAAACAGCAGTGGCTTCTCTCGGACGATCGTTTTGGGGCCTTACGGGGCCTTATTTACGCACTGAGAGTACTGATCACAACAACAACGCCGACGACGAATAGAGTTAGACACTACACAGATATAGCAGTGCTGCTACTTGTCGATCAACAGCAGCAGCAGTAGCCACAGCGTTGAAGTGTACGTGTAGGCGCGCGTTAGGCTCGCGCGAGAGAAGCCTTTCTTCGAGGACTGACCCGACTCGACTGAGAAAACTGCTGCGCAGACACCGGTCCCAGAACTCGCTCGCTCCCTCTCTCTCTCTCATACCAGCGCTCTTTCTCTCTCTCTCCAGGGGCCCGCGAGAAGAGGGAGCGAGCGAGAGAGAGAAGACATTCTTTAGGCCGGCTGACGCCATCCCTCTCCGATCTATCGGGCCCAACGGGCATTGCGTTCTCTCCCTCTCGCTCCCTCTCACCTGTGCGCCGCGCGCAGCAGCAGCCGCCGCGCCGAGCCTCTCTTTATCGCTCCTTCGTTCTTTCTTGCGGCCCTCTCTCCCCCCACCCTTTACCACTACTCCCTCCCGGTCTCTCTTTTTCTCTCTCTCTCTCTCTTTCTCTCCACTTGTGCGCGCCGCGCAGAGCTTTTTTGTCTCGCTCCGTTCAACGGCGGGCCCGGGCCCCGAGAGAGAGAGAGAGAGAGAGAGAGAGAGAGAGAGCGACAGGCCCTCTCGCGATCCTTCCCACTCGCTCTCTCTCTCGCGCGCGCGCGCTCGTCGGGGCCCCACGCTCATTCCTGCGCCGCGCCGTCGTCCTGCAGAGATATTCTACCTTTTGCCCTCGAGGAACCGAGCAATGCAGCCGCGCTCGCGCGCGCGCGGCTCAGGTATGCAAGATGGCCGCGGCCGATCGTTTCACTCTGTCTCTCTCTCCCTCTCTTTCTTCCTCTCCGCTGCAGGCACACAGGGAGTATAGAGGAGAACTGTATGTATGAACGGGAGGGAAGGATAGGAGCTGTGTGTACTACTATAGAGGTATACGTGTGTGTGTGCTGCACGAGATACCGCGAGCGCGCTGCGCATGCATGGCACGGCACACACAGGCGCGAGTGGGGCCCGCGGGCCCAAAGAGCCTTGTGCGTGTGTGCGAAAGCTCGCGCTTAGAGGAAGAAAGCGAGATGACGAAGAGAGACGGACTGAAATAACAAATAAGGAGAATGCAACTCGAGGCAGAGGAGAAGAAGTGGAAGAAGCGAGAAAGAGAAATGCGAATGCCTGCCGGTATATAGGTATACACACACACACTATATACCTATACTATACACCTTAGCGGCACTCTCTGCGGCTAGTGTATGCCGAGCATTCGCACATACATGCGAGAGCGCGCGCGGGGAAGGCGAAGAAAGGAAGAGGAGAGACGAACGCATGGAAGTATGTATGATGCGTGAGCGAGCCGTGATGGAAGAAACTAAGGGCCCCGGTGTGCGGGAAATTCGCGGGGTGTATGCGAGAAAGAAACGAAGAGAGATGGAACTCTTCTTCGTGTTCGCGAGGCCTGCAGATGTCGACCTCTTCGCTCCGCGGCTCATTTCTCCGTCTCCGCGCGGGTCCAGCGCGCAAAAGGGCCTTATGGGCCTCACGCTACGACGGAGTGGGGGAAACGTGCACAGCTCGCGGCCACTTTTGCGCCGCGCGCTAATCCGCGTTGCCGATCGCTGCGCAGCAGCCGACTCTCTCTCTCTCTCTTTCTTCCAGCGCTGCTGCTGCTGCTGCACTTATATGCGATTTAATGCAACCGAGCAGTGGGAGAGAGAAAGAGAGAGGAAGGAGCAGAGGACGAAGAAGAGAGGAAGAGGAGAGCGTGTAGGTACTTGAGGTTTACGGGAATGGAAGGCTGGTTATTAGGTGTTTTCGCCTGATTAATGGGCCCGGCCTTTTTCGGGGATTCTCGCTACCGGCGGATGATCGCTGCGTGTGATTGAGTGCCCGGCTCGCGCGCCCGCGTTTTTCGCCTTATAGACACTATACTGCGAACGAACGCGATCATTGGGACACGCGAGTGAGTCGCCTGCGTGCGTAAGGATCCGCTTCGATCCGCGTGTGTGTCTCTGTGTATATTTTTGCACACTCGTATGTGTGTGTCGGTGTATAAGCGCGCCACGGGTAATTAATGCCGTCCGAAAGTTTTAAGAGAGCAGGCGGTAGCGTGCACCGAGTCGCGTTTACGTATGTCGGATGTATCGGGGGATTCTGCTGCTGCTGCTGCTACTTCTTGTTTTTGTGCTGCTGCTGCTGATGGTTGTTTGCTTTTTTTTGCTTTCGCTGATGGGGACGACGAGGCGATGTTTTCGGCTGAGGAAAGGAATTTTTGAGACGGGTTATTGGTTGTTTAACTGGACGATTGGTCGAGTTAGATTTGAGAGATTTCGATGGGGGATGGGTGATGCTTTCAATGGATTTGTTTTAGGAAGTTCGTGTGAATGCTATCTAGTTTGCGGGTCTGAGGTGTCTTGTAATTAATTCGGTGTATTTAATTGATCGATTGTTGAATAGATTAGGGTTATTATTCGCTCGCTGCGAGTATTATGGAAAGCTGGGAATAATTGATTGATCGATTACTATAAGTATATTGAGTATTATTTCTGTAATAATTTGGTAATAAGAAGTACTTAGTTATCAGTATCAGAATCCGCTGTAAATGCTTCTCTTCTGTGTAAAGCTTAAATGTATACGTCTGCTTTTAAAAAGTGTATATCCATGCCGATGTAGTTTCAGAGCAGAAGTACTTCTTTTGGTTTTTTCATATTTCTGACTCAATTTTTTTATTTCTAACGCGACTCAAATAGATTATCCCAACATTTGTATTAACTTTTGACGATAATTGAAATAGATTTAGATAAAAAAAGAGGATGCCCATGGGTAAATTGATTTGTGCCCAACCCAAAAATAATAACATTTGAAACCTATGCCATCGTTTAGAGCACAAAAAACATGAAATTTACAAGAAATTTGACCAACCTATTAGGTGCGGGGACAGTTTTCACCTCTTTTACAGGGTTTCTACAAAAATTTCAGCATGAAATTCCAGGATTCTTCCCGAATTTCTAGGCGTAAAATATTCGAATTTCCAATATTTCGTAAAGGAATAAAATGTATAATTAAATAAGTTTTATATTTATTAGAACCAGAGATATGGCCGATGACGGTTAAAGAAAATAAACGAAATTTACGAAAATGCCCATATTTTGCCCAAAGAGCAAATAAACTTCAATATGCCGCAGCTCGGTCAATTTTTGTCCGATCTGGTAAAACTTACGGAGGTTGCAGGTCTTGACAATACCTTCGAGTGCTTGCGAAGGCCCATTTCTGTGCCATTATCAGAACCAGAGATATGGTCTGTAAAGTATGGAGAAAATAAAAGAAATTTTCGAGAATGTCCTTTTTTGCCCAAATAAACTTCAATATGCCGTATCGACATTCAATTTAGGGCAGCACCCCCATCCGATCGTATTATTGAATTAACCGATCATCCCCCTTCATTTCCTATAGTTTTCTCCTTATTTAACAGAGTTTGTGTAATTATTTTTTTTGCAATCGAAGCGCCAATGGATAGGTCTGTTGAAAGCGCATAATATCGCATAGTTTTTATACCAGGATCGCACCCCTATAATCCCCAGTTACTCTACATGTTCTACATCGACGATCGAGTGGAAGAACGCTTTATTTCCTAGATGCAATTAATTTTCTGCAATTTTGTTATGACAGGCTTGTGTGCTTTTAAAATATGTGTTGGACTGCCATAACGAAATTGCTGAAAATCAATTGCATCTGGAATAGAAATGACATAGAAATGTCTTAAATATAAGCTCGCGTAGAAATAGAGCGTTCCTGAAGCGGCAGCCGAGATATAGAGCTCACAAAATAATGTAACAGTATAAGTATCAACTCAGTTGCAGTTATAGCATGAACGGCCCAATAAGGCAATTTTGGCATAGGTATAATCGTGTACCGCTGTATATCGTCGCTCCTAACGAAAACTAATACATTTGAAAAACAGCCTTTTTAAAATCTACATTTTCAGAGCTTTTAAATAATATAAATTTATTTAGGACCCTCTAAACTTGTGGTATTATCGGTATGTTACCTCGAGTTTATTAGGACCTCATTGAATTTTTGTTAGTGTGGCACGTTTAAAATGTCAATTTAAAATAGGTCTCTTTTGAAATATATTAGTTTTCGTTAGGAGCGATAATATGTGAGTGATAGTGATGATGGAAATGATTTCTATGTAGGAAATGGACATTTCCTACACAGAAAAAGTGCCTATGCACCTATCTTTCCTATCACAGACTATAAAAAGCCGAAAAGTTCAAGCGGTGGGGAAAATACCAGTCCAAAATTACTGTAGTTTGTTTTACGACTACATCACGCTGTATCTTGTACACCGTCATGGTAGCGGGTCTTTTTTCCATGCAATTTTCGATATTAAGTACATATCCCATTAAGAAATCATAGATGATGTAAAGAATAATTTCGATTTAAGGATAATGAACAAACAAAACTCAACGATCACAAAAATAAATATCACCTCAAAAGTGTAAAAAACGTTATTCAGGTATGTAAACATTGCGAATATATATTTGCGATCGTAGCAATTATATCTACCCAATTACACGTGAATCAGTGTTTCTCGCGTCGGTACATTCATAAACATATATATATTCAGCAAAAGTTTTATAAAAAACGAAGCTCTAACAGATTGTCCAGTTTCAGCTTAAAGGTTATTGATAGCAATCATAAAATACCGCATCATGCGGGTAATGATAATAATTAATTTGCGACGCAGCCTGTTTTAATACTAGTTTATTAGACCTGATTACAATTCAACAGAAAAAAACAATACACCCCACGAATCATCACTCTTTATATACCTTTATAAATACACATTATAGCAACTTTCAAATCTACAATATACAGGTTGCCTCGATGATCACCGCGACCAGGAAAACGTGCTTACAAAATATATACCCGATGTAGCCTCAAATAACATACAGTCGAACACACATCCTATCATCAGTCCAAAGACTACGAATAACCGAGACTGTAGTATATATAGTTTCCGAAAAACCATACAAAAACCCTTCAATCCTCGTATCTCGCGAAAAATCTCTCTCGTCAAGAAACGCCGCCGCCGCCGCCGCGGCGAAAAACGTTCTATCGCTCGTCGTAATGAAATTATCAGGATCATCGGGTGGGCCCATCTCGCCATTATCATCATCATTATCGTCGTCCTCTCCCCCTCGAACGATCTCTCAGACTCCTCTGCATATATATATACGACATACCATAGTATACTTATATAAACGCGTCCGGCATACATAATTACCGTCATATTCGACGATTTCCCGAATTACTCTCGCGATCCCCACGGCGCTACTCTGCATATCGATCAGCTGATGATGCCTCTGCTTTCTGCAATAAAAAAACGAGAATATATCTACGAAACAAGATAATAATAATAATAATAACGATCGTAATAACAACAACGGCGGCATGTGTGTGTATATATATATAAAAAAGGGTAGAACAAAGTGCGGAGCAAGAGCGAAAAAAGGTGTATATATATATATATATACACGAGAGAGTAGATGCAGAGCCCGAAGCGCATCGAGAGAACGGCGCGCAAGGGCAGCTGACACTGACGATACCAATCGCAAAAGACCGTGCGCGCGCGCGAGTATCCTCTCTCTCTTCCTCCGTTTTTATCTTCTCCTCCACCTCCTCCTGTCGTACTCGCCCCGGGCGCTTCTGTAGCGGAATCAAATAATTTACGGAGCTCGACGGCGGCGTACTACACCGGGAGAGAGAGAGAGAGAACGGAATTAACGGAACGCCGAGCGAGAAATATATATATGACGAGGAGGGGAGGGAAATATGTTTATGTATAATATATATGTATACACGCATATGATGCGCGAATGAAGCTTAGAGATTTTTGGGGGGAGATGTTGCGTTTAAAGCGATTTTAAATTTCGCGGGTTTATGGGAAGAAGAGAAGCTGATGCTGTGAGGTGAGGTGAGGATGAACGATTATATATTTTTTTGGAGTATATACGCAGGAGTGAAATTCTATATACTAAATTGAGTGAAAATATACGGGGCGCGAACGTTTTCACTTCATTACGAGGATTTGCGGCTTACTGAGAATTCGGGGAGGCGTAAGTCAGGTGTAACGACGTCTGCGGTTTCTCTTTCGTGTCTTGGCTTGTATAAGACTGGTATAGTGGGTGGATTCCTTTTTCCTTTTTTTTTAGTTGGGACCGTTGCCTTGATGATAGTTTTTTTTTTCTAGGATTTGTATATAGATGTAATTTTTTTTTTTTCAAACCGACAGTAATCCGGATGTCGTTATCTTTGAACAATGATGAGGTAATATTTCCATGTCGGTATGATAATTACAGGTACATACTCTAATGTGTATCAGCGAACAAATGGGAGTCGACTTAATTTTCTTACGCGCACGAGCGCTCGTTATATCGCTGCTTTATGATGATATTCTAATGAAGACGCCGCGCGCGCGCCTGTCGTTGTAAAAAATGCAAATATAGTATGGGAATTTTTTCGCTTAATTAGAAGCATTGCGATTAGTAAAATATGTATTGTGGAATCGATGTTCCGGTCAGGTTGTAAAGTTACTAACAGAAATGATGCGTGTGCAAAGAATTGAATTGTCAGAGTTGAAAATAATTAATTTGACACGAATGAATATTATACTTTAGATGTGATGTGAAATTAAAAATACCAGTTTTACTGTATACCGAAAGATAGGTACAACGCAGTAAAAGTATAGTAAAGTATATTTTTATTGTCTATAACATGTACGCAAAGTAGGCACTAATACAATGTTTAGCGCAGGATAATCATGAATCTCGCCGTGAATAATCCTCTCTTTACAGTTTCTCCAATTAAGATCAAGGCAATGAAATCCCAGTAAAGGAAAATTTTCATTTCACGAGAGATAGCCTCGAACACCTTCGAAATTTATAATTCAGGCGCTAAGCACGTTAAAACACATAATGAATCGACATCAATTACGTCCTACTCGCTAAAACGAAAAAGTCCATAATAACATTTCCAGGCAAACGCATTGAATAAAATCCAAAGCAGCAGCAGCAGCATCAGAGAAAAGCCTGGCGAGAAACTCTTGGCTTCGTTACGATCGTCGGACCTCCTAGAAAGCAACGCATATGCTCACGCTTCTCTCTCTCTCTTCCTCTCTTTCCGTCTTCGGTGTCGCCGCGGGTCAGGAGATTATATTCGCTCTTCTCCTCTCGCCTCTCCCTCCTCTCTCTCTCTCTCCTCTGCGATTATTCGCCTCGACAACGCAAGCGCGACAATAAATAATACGCGCTCTCGCGGGACAATTTTATTCGGAATTTCCTAAATGCCCTTTTCTCCCGCTGCGAAATTGCGCTCTCTCTCTCTCTCCTCTCTTTTATGCCTCTGGTGCATATAGGTATATATACACAGACAGCAGACACTCAGGAGAGAAGAAGCTGCGGACGAGAGGAGAGGGAAAAGGTGCGCGCGAACCTGTTCCCCGAGAGCGCTCGCGCTCAAAAGTCACTCGCTGCTCCTGCTCTTCGATGATAAAAATGTTTCTTTAATGCTCGACTACAGGATGCACCGCAGCCGACGTCGTCGTTCGTTTGTTTTTCTCCGCGCGGTGGACTTTTCGAGCGGTGCGTTTATTAAACGTTTAATTACGAGGCTGAGATTAGAGAGAGGGAGGACTTCTTCTTCTCATTGTCAACGGTTGTTGGTCTTAAGTTTTCGGAGCACCATAAGCGTCAGGCATCCGCTCGATGGTGTAGCGATGCTGCGCCACGTACATGATGGGCACTCCTGGTATCTTGCGAATCCTGCGCTTTAGATCCTTATCGTTCGTCGCCACGATGTAGCATTTGTGCTGAAATGACAAGATTTTCGGGGCGTTAGTGGCTCTGTTGGTTGACAGTGTTTTGCGAGAACTGAGATGAAGCTTAAGTTTTAGAGTTTATAAGTGCTGTACGGCGTGAGAACAGAAAGCAACGAAATTGTTTCGTTTAATTTTTAACATGTCGTTGATTGGCTGTATATTACTTTGAATACTTTTAGCAAGTTAATTATGGAGGAAATCAGAAGCAACTTTGAATTTACAATTTCTGCTGTATACGCGTTTAACTTTGCAATCAAACTTCTCTTATAAACTCATTGATTGCCAGCTCCATTGATAAAAAGTATACACATCTTACCTGCGTTACCCTATTCACGATGCAGTCGTCAGCATAGGTACCTTTGTGCATGCAAGGTATTCTTTCGAACCTTGGATCTTTGACAATTTTTAAAGCTATCTTGTATTTTTGACCTAGTTTTTCCAATTCACCCATGACGCAGTCAGTGACATAGGGAATACACTTGGCATAAAGACATTCCATCATGTTCTGTATAACATCCAATTTGTTTTTTATCGAAAAATTGATAAAATTGGTATCTACTATAATGTGATAAGGTGGACCCAGTTGTTCATTGTATTGGAAGAACAGAGCCGACGACTGTTGAGGTCTGTAAAGTTACAAGAAACATTCTTAGCTAATGAATTCCAAATTATAAATAGACTTTATTATCATACTTACACTTCCTTGACTTTGAGTTCATTTGGATCCTCAGGCTTCTTCTTTTTTGGAGCATCTCGTTTGCTATCCTTACTGCAACGAAACATTGATCGGAAATTAGTATTGTTAAAGCATTCAACTTCTGAAAGCAATGTACGCAAAGCATATTGCAACTACTCACATTCTAGGATCGCTTGGACTGATCATCTTTTTCATCTGTGCAAACCTCTGTAGCACCACCTTCCGAGTCTTCTTGGTCTTCCCCTGATAAACAATATTTCATCGATAAAGTAAGAAAATAAACATTCCACAATATAACCTCACTTTCGGCATTCAAAACAAGTTCATAGTGAAAGGTATATCTTGAAACTTACCATTTTGCTGTCTGTCGCGTTCTACTTATTAAAATGAAAAATGCGAGTATCCACTTAACACTGTAAATCCATTTGTTTACAGCGACGAAACGAACGAATGTCACGCTTGGACCACGAGCGTAAAGCACATGGCTCAGGGGGCACTGCACTGATGGAAACGAATCAGTGCGCAGACTCCGTGACCGTCTCGGGAAATTGTTTTGCTCGAGTGTGTCAAGAGTATATCTGTATATATACTCACCCGCACATATACTACCTTTTACTACCACATGGATAGAGATGTGGAGTGACTTGGTCATTACGATTGTCGTGCGACGGTCAATATAATATGATACGTAGGGCGCAAAAGTTTAAATTTTTTCATTTCGGGGTCACAATTTGCGTGAAAATCGTATTTCATGCCGATTTATGAGTATAATAATGCATCTAGTACAATTCATATAAGATTTTTATAGGTTACCCTGTGCAGCTTACCTTGATTGTGCCGTGCCGGTGAAGAAAGCATACCTCTATTGTCTAGTTATTGACTTATTTTTGTGTCAAAATGTCCGTCCTTTGTTTTTACAAAAACAAGTTACACCTGCATCCTTCTCCAACGTCTTCTTCAAGTACCGCACCAAAAAAGCAAAACATTTCCAAGAAATTCAATCGTGTACTAAATGCATATATAACCTACTTCGACACCTGCATAACAAATCAATCAATCGCAAAATTAACCTTCATTAGATAACAAGTCCCCCAATCCTTCTCAATTTTATAATCTAGAACTAAGCAGCGAAAACCACTTACCTATTACAACCCTCCACCGAATGACGCAAAGCGAAACCTCCGACATTACCGTCACTTATGGCTTCTCTTCTCTCACAACCACACGTAAGTAAAGCTTCCATTCGCCAACACCTGTGGATCAGCTCAGCTCATGATCATCATTGACTTTCAGTGTAAGAGTGAGAGGACGATACTGTATTACTGTATACCTACGAAGAGAGCGAGAGAGCGAGCGGTCAGCGGATAAGATGAGAGCAGATTCCCGCTAGTCGACAGCGACACGTTGACTTTTCCCGATAAAAATAATCGGCCCACAACAGCTTCGTGCGCACCTGGACGGCGGCGCCGTGTCGGTATGGTGCACTGGACAAACAACTGCAGGATTATGATGCTGTGAAGTGTCTCGCTGTGTAACCAGCTGTAGAGTGAAATTATATTTAGAATCGGGTAAGTCTGGTTTATTTACAAAGTTTTTTTATAGTTGCGGCTGTATTTTATCGTGTGATGGGCTTTCGAGAGCTGATGCATTGTTTTATTTTTTCTTGTAAAAGTACATATGTTAAAGGAGAGTGTTTAGTGGAAGTTAATTGTACGTTGGTGATTCGATCGTGGCTGATTAGTGCCAATTGATTTTTAAGACTGGTTTTGTTTTAATTGGTGTAGTCAGTTAATCTAGGCTTTATTCGATTACGTAGGTTCTCTGCGTTAGATTGATATTCCTGGTAGTAATTTTAAATGTGCTTCTTTCAGTCGTTACTTAAAGGCAGCAAGATGCGGATTGTACAGTTGAGAAGGAACCGACTGACCCAGTTAATTTTTGCTGCTGTAGTTACAATTTTCATTTTCTATCTTCTATTGGTGCATCGTAGCGGATCTGGGGAAAACAGCGGTTTCCATTCATACTGGAAGGGTTTTCTGAAAGAACAAAAAGTTAGTATACTCTTGCATTGTAAAAACTTTTTTTGTGATAGACATGAAATTTATATAAATCAACGTTTTAGGTGCACGCTCCTGAGTTTACAAGCAGTTTGGGTAATTTTGAACCAGAAATTCAGCATAGGACTGGACCAGGAGAAGAGGGAAAACCTCATATAGTGCGAGATGATCAACAGAATGATGTGCAAGAGTCAGAGACAGCCTATGGTATGAATATTGTGTGCTCCGATGAAATATCCTTAGACCGTTCAGTACCGGATACACGGCCAGATGAGTGAGTTTTTTAAAATGCTGTTCAGCTGATTTTCTTAGACGATATAAAAAATGCATATGTTAATGTTGTTTCAGATGCAAGCATTGGAATTACTCTAAAGATTTGCCCAAAACAAGTGTAATCATAGTTTTCCACAATGAAGGTTGGTCAGTTCTGATGAGGACTGTTCATAGTGTTCTCAACAGGACCCCACCGCAATACCTTGAAGAGATTCTTTTGGTCGATGATTTCTCCAATAAAGGTGAGTTAAATTTTTATTTTCTTACTTTAATTCTATGTTCTTGAAATTGAAAAATTTATTACGTTTTTAATATTAATTTTTTTTTTCTTTCAGACAACTTGAAGGGTGAGTTGGAGTCTTATATTGAACAATGGGGATCAAAAGTAAGATTATTGAGAAATAAAGAAAGACAAGGCTTGATTCGTACAAGATCTCGTGGTGCTAGAGAAGCCAAAGGAGAAGTTATTGTCTTCTTAGATGCTCACTGCGAAGTAAATGTTAACTGGCTTCCACCATTACTTTCTCCAATAGCTGAAGACAAGTAAGACAGTAACTGCATTTTATAAATATTGTCATGTAAAAAATTGAAATAAATTAGACGCTAATATTGCTATTATAATTTCCTTTAGCAAAGTGATGACAGTTCCTATAATTGATGGAGTTGATCACAAAACTTTTGAATATAGACCAGTTTATCAAGAAGGTCACTTATATCGAGGTATTTTTGAATGGGGTATGCTTTACAAGGAAAATGAGTTACCGCAGAGAGAAGCCAAAACGAGGAAACATAATAGCGAACCATATAAGTATGCATATGCTTTAAATAACAAATCCTGATAAGATAATCATGATATAAAAAGTCGAATTTTTTTCTTTGTTTCAAAATTGATGGAAATTTATCTTCGTAACAATTTGATCTTTCTTATCTTATTGCTACTATAAAATAATGGTATTGAAAATGAGAATAGCAATTTTAAAGACTTAATTTCTTCAAATATATCAAAAATATATGTTTGTTGTTGATAAGACTCTGCGTGCTTGATACAAATTGTTCGTTTTTTTAGATCTCCAACGCATGCAGGTGGTTTATTCGCTATAAACCGAGAATACTTCTTATCTCTTGGCGGATATGATGAAGGCTTGCTAGTTTGGGGAGGTGAAAATTTCGAATTGTCATTTAAAATATGGCAATGTGGTGGCAGCATTCTTTGGGTACCTTGTTCCCATGTAGGACACGTTTACCGTAGTTTTATGCCTTATAACTTCGGAAAACTAGCGCAAAAGAAAAAAGGACCTCTAATAACCATAGTAAGATACACTTTTCTGCCTTTTATTATATGTACAACACACTGTTCATTTGGAAAATTCAAATTTTAGAATTACAAGCGTGTCATTGAAACGTGGTTTGATGACAAACATAAAGAATTCTTTTATACAAGAGAACCTCTTGCCCGATTGTTAGACCATGGAGACATAACAGAACAATTGGAATTCAAAAGAAGGAGAGGATGTAAAAGTTTCCAATGGTTCATGGATAACGTAGCATACGATGTTCTTGACAAATTCCCAGAGTTACCTCCAAATATTCATTGGGGAGAGGTAAAATTTTGAGATATACTTTGGTGTGGATTTGTTGGTGGTAACATTAAATC
The DNA here is from genome assembly GCA_900474305.1 of Cecidostiba fungosa. Taxonomy (NCBI): domain Eukaryota; kingdom Metazoa; phylum Arthropoda; class Insecta; order Hymenoptera; family Pteromalidae; genus Cecidostiba; species Cecidostiba fungosa. Next base: position 6,092 of record UCOJ01000856.1, on the reverse strand, counting down.
AAGTGTTTCTTTGTTTTTGTATAGATGAAAAATGTAGCCACACAAATGTGCCTTGATACTATGGGACATGCTCCACCTAATCTCATGGCCACATCTCATTGCCATGGGTTTGGAAATAATCAGGTAACATAATTAATTTTTAACTATTCTTTTCCTATTTTTATTTCTTTGAATAATTTTGACTTAAATAATATTTGCTTATAGTTGATCCGGTTAAACGCAAAAGGACAACTGGGAGTTGGTGAACGATGCGTAGAAGCTGATGGCCAAGGCGTCAAATTGGCTTTCTGTAGATTAGGAACTGTAGATGGACCCTGGCAGTATGACGAAGTAAGTACCTTTTTTCTTTATTTGCATAAAAAAACGAGATGTACAAGATAATCAAGCAACACTTACAAAAATGTTTTGTATCTTACAGAAATCAAAAACACTTCTGCATAGAGTGCACAAAAAATGTATGGCTCTTCACCCCCAAACACACCACTTGTCACTGATGCCTTGTGACATGAATAATGCATATCAGCAATGGGCATTTGTTCAAATCAGTCCAAACTGGTAAATTATCCCAGTCCAAACTGGTAAAAATCGGCGGCTTTTTCTTAGTCAAACTAAGAAAAAGAGCTTTGAAAACTACAATTGCATGTATGACTACTTAAAACACGAATGTCACGGTGTGAGAAATTTGCAGTCAGCACTAAGAATTAGTTAAAAATTGCAAATCGCAATACTAAGATATTTATAATTATGGGCCATTGAAACTATTTTAAACTTGACAAAACACGCAAGTTTTTATAGTACTTCTTAATGACTGAGGTGATTGTTCGATAATAAGATTTTTACAGACTGCGTGTAGATAAACTTTTTTCATTTTAATACACAATGCGCTCTATAAAGCATTCCCTACATCAAATGCATTTAGATAACTGATCTTTACAACTTGACACAGTTTACATGAAATACGGACGATGTTGCTTAAGTATATCTATAAAGTATTCTCGTGCGTTTAAGGCGTATCATTAAAAATGATAGATTTTTAGCAATTTGCAATTGAAAACTATAGTAGATATGGGAATTGAAAATCAAAGAAAAAATTTATTGCTAGACAAAAAATTTCCGTAAAAATGCTGCTCGAAAGTATAATTTATTACCATTCCAATGTGTACCAATTTTACAAACTGATAGTTAAGAAGTCACATAGGTACTTACTAAGATAAAATGTTTGTAATACACAATGTTAGAACCGAGTGATTTGTAGTATAATCTTACTTTATACTGTGTACTTTAAAAAATAGCCTTTCAATTTTGAAGCACGACAACTCTTAACAGATTATTTTTTTATGTTTATTTATATAGTAAAAAACTTTTTTGTTCCATAGTGTGTGTTATATGTAGTATGATAATGTAAAAAGAATTGTCCATTGTGAATTACCGAAAGCAAAGGAGATTGTAAACAAGAGATATTTTTTATAATAGGAAAAGAGAAATAAAGAAACAGTTTTGTGATATAGATTTTCGATTATTTAATTCTTTAATCTCACCGTACAAGGTTCAATACAAAAATTCAACGATCTCACCTCAATGGACTCATCATTGCTGCGGCATACATATTTTGTTCTTTGAAAAAATGGCGCGTGTATGTGTAGTGTAGTATGTGTTAGCGTCTATGAAAATCCCAAATAAAATTCGCCGAAAACCTTTCGCTTCGCTCTCAGCAAATCCGCGAATTTTTAGCATCTTCGACTTGAAATTTCTCAAGCGATTCCTCGTTAAAAAAAAATTACGTGTCTGACTTGAAATATAAAATTCAGCATCCACTCGTTTACTGCATCGTGATGACGATGTCGTCGATCTTGAGGATACTGCGCACTGTTTCAGTGGCAAGAGTAATTGCGCTCACTGATACTAGCAGCGGTTGCACGACGTCCGCTTCAAACATCGGCGTGACCGTACCCCTACGTACATTGATGCCCATGTCGGTCTCGCCAGTAGCGTGACGCTTCCTAAGTTCCGTTACCGTGGCGATCGGGTTCAGCCCTGCGTTCTCAGCCAACGTCGATGGAATCACCTACAATGAAAATCGTTCTAGCTTAACATAAGCAGTTATCAAAGATTAGTTATCAAGAAATATTCATCAAACTGACCTCAAGAGCATTGGCATACGCTCTTATACAGTACGAGTCCACACCAGTCAAAGTTCTCGAGTAAGCTCCGAGCTGCATGGAAATCTGGATTTCCGGAGCACCACCACCGGACAGAATAGCATTCTGTTTGACCAGACAACGAATTACGCACAGCGCATCGTGAAGAGATCTCTCGGCTTCCTCGAGGACGAGTTTGTTGCTACCGCGGACAACGATCGTTACTGTCTTTCCTTGGTTCTGTGCACCTGTGATCTATAAAATTTAATAATATTAATTACTATAATCCTTGTAACGAATTTCTTTCTACAAACGTGGTGATTTTCTTCATACCTTAACGAATTTGGAATTTCCGGTTTGGATTTCTTCACAAAGTTCAGCATTGGCAAGATTTTCAGGAATGAAGTGATCGAGAGAAGCGATTGGACGGCAGCCCAGAGATTTGCAGATGAAGGGGATATCTTCCCTTTCGATGTCCTTAATGACCATGCACTTAATTTTGTCTAGGAAATGAATTGCCAAATCACTGACAGCATCACGTAGGATCGACTTTTGTACGAGGAGAACGTTGCAGCCAGCCTTTTTGATTTGTTTGACGATGTTGAGGATGTAGGCCCTCTCTTCTTTCAGCACGCGATCCATGGCTGCGTAGTCAGAGACAATGACGTTGTGGTCCATCTGATAAATTGATGAAATATTATTTAAAATATCATAGAATAGCATTAGCATTTTGTATTCGGAAAATCTCGGTCACTTACGTCAGTTTTCGGCGGAGAAATGCAGAACTGGATGAGACCGATTTTCGCCTTCTCAATATGTTTTGGTCCATTGATGTTGCAGGACTTCTGTGTGAATACTATTCCATCAATGAGTTCTGTGTCTTCAACTGTGCCACCCAACTTTCTGATTACTTTGATGTCCTGTAATAAGTTAAAATGTATATGATTATAAACATAAATCTATACTTGAGAAATCTTTCTATAGGAATACAAACCTTCAGATCTACAGCTTGTTCTTTGCCAGGTTCAGTCACTTTAAGAACAGCATCCACAGCAATTGGAGCCAGAAGACTGGAGTGTTGTGAGACAACCTTAGAATTAAGAGAAGTAGCAGCCGTCATGACTAGTACACTTCTGTTTGTCATATCAATGGATTTAGACATGGAAATCAAAACTTCAACAGCCTTTGCAGAGGCTTTCTGGAAAGCATCACTGATCAAAGTAGGATGGATATCCTTCTGGAGCAGACGTTCCACAGCTTCCAAAAGTGCTCCGGCAATCACAACAACACTGGTGGTTCCATCACCGGCTTCGATATCCTGTGCTCTGGACAACTCTACCAACTGAAAGACAGAATGGGATTAGCTTTAATATAATGAGATTGAGCATATTTTTCTATAACAGAGTGGTACCATTTTTGCAGCTGGGTGGATAACATTCATCTCCTTCAGGATAGTTGCTCCGTCATTTGTGATGGTGACCTCACCGTTACCGGCCTGGATCATTTTGTCCATTCCTCTGGGTCCCAAACTGGTTCTGATGGCATAGCTGACAGCTAACAAAAAAGAATAAAAAATTGATATTAAATATATTCGTTATCATTCATACATTAATTTACTTAATCAAAGTGTTTCAGACTTTATTCGTGGTCCATTGCTCTTTGCGCATCTAGCAAGCAATGTACTTTCAAATGTCATTTACCACAGAGAAACTTGGTGTCAACAGCAAACGTAAAATTAACGGCGCGTTGAAATCAATAATGAATAAATTGATAAGCGTATGATGAACGAACGCAGCAGAATAACCTATGAATCACGCACTTTCTATAACCTAAAATTACTTTTTCAAGCTTCAAAACAAGCGCAAGTACATCTCTAATCAACCATCCCCACAAGCGAAATTTACAATTTTCTTCAACCGAACACTAAAACACAAATCTGCAGCATCTTTTTTTCATCACCCACACCGGCAACACTCTCATGCCCATAAAAGGTCCGGCATTGGCTCTCTTGGAAACACACATCGTAAACGGTCGCACCCCAATGATAGCCGTCGCGAGTAAAGCTCCAGAAAAGACAGCCATAGTTTCACGCGAGAACAAAAAGAAAAACGACGCAAGGATACAAATTTTTAGATGAAAATATGAACCTTTAGCCGCATTGATGTTGCTGAAACGAATATCGGTCGGCTTGCTCTTATCCTTGTAAGCCTGGCGATTACCGCGTCTTCCGTCCATTCCAGTCATTTTGTCTCTTGATCTGGAAACTTGATTTTTTACACGTTACGTTATCGAGTTGATTAATTATACGTATGAGTTCGCTTTTTTTTCGAGAGAGTCCTGCAGTCGTTGAGGAAATTCGATGAAAATGTAGTTTCTTCTTGCAGATCACACACGCGCGCAGCACGAGGTATATTCTCTCTTCTTCTCCTGTATTTTTGGGGAACACGGCGCACGCGACGGGTGTAGATGGGAAAAACTCGCGGTGTGCGCTGGAACTAGGCTGGAGAATGATTAGGGTTTTTTGGATTTAGATTAGAGAGATTTGGTGGTTTATTGGTGTGGTAATGGCGAGATGCGCGACATCTTTAGAGCGCGGGAAATTCAAATATTTTTATAGCGTAGACCAGGTTCACCAGGTGGTAAGGATTATTGAATTGAATTTTGGTGTCTTTATAATAATACATTTTTAGCTTCTAGGAAGAAACACTATATTATAGTAAAATAATTATAGAAAAATTCGAATTGCAGTTTTACGCAAATTCCATCAGCCAAGTGCACGTGTCGTATAACTGAACTTTTTTTGGTGCCCATGAGAAAAACAAAAATCGACGGGAAATCAGTGAAAATTCTGAATTTATTATTTGTATGATTTTCTGCAAATCTTAAACAATTTTCGTCGATTCTTCGCAATATCCTAGATCGTAGATAACTTTTGATTCACCCATCCATTTTGAACGTCCTGAAAAAGAATCCAATAATAGCTTGTTATAAAAAATCTTGAAACTCTAGAGATTAAGTTGTTATAACTATACAATATCCATTTTTTATGCATCTTTGTATACTATAGTATATAATTGCATTGATTGAACTCGAAATAAACCTGCAGAAGTGTTCTTGTTCATTGTGAAATTGCTACAATAATATAGAGAAAAATTACTTTTGTTTAAATCCAAACCATAATTACATGCACGTACTGCTATTATCTCGAAGAAACCGGTAAACTGTTGACACTGCAAAGTGGGCGCTTTTGCCATAATTGAATGCGTTTGGAATTTTGGATACTGACGAACAGGTGTTATCAAATTGTGATTGTACTTAAAACATTAATGTATAAATATAAAGTTTTATTTATTTAGTATTCTTTGAAATACTTGCGGTATACCTATTTCGAAAGTGTATGAATATGTGCAAGCTACGTTTACATTTATAAGGCTGCAATGATGACCGAATGTGTTGACACTGACATTTATTCTCATACGCAAATTTTGTACACATGTCGTCAAGAGACTGCAATGTTATGTTTATAATTTATAAATAAAGCAAACACATGTGAAAAAATTGATTTTTTTTGCGTAATTTAAGAAGCGGCGAATGACGCAAGTTTTCTCATTGGTAAAATAGAAAATATGTAACACTATTATTGTGTAATAAATAATGAGGGAAATATAATGAATGTTTAGAATTATGATTTTTCATAAAATTACCTTATATGTATATTAGAGACGTAGTTGATGCTGTACTCTTGTAGAAATGACACACGACTTCATTTGCACTAAACAAACAAAAAAAAATCGCGTCGAAAGATATACTTACGTACTCCCATTTTATAAATTCCCTCATATATTTGTTAATAATATATTTATAAAGTATAGAGTAACATGAAATTTATAATTTAAAAAAAGACGCAACTATAACAATAAAGCTTACTGACAATACAGCGCATGACTATGCATG
>UCOJ01000855.1:0-59362 GCA_900474305.1 Cecidostiba fungosa | reverse complement strand
AACGATATACTCTTTTGAAGAAAGAAACGATTCAGTTGATCTGACATTCATACTCGGAATATTTTCTCTACCTATTTAGTCGACTACGTATAATAGGTGCATGGAAATTTGTCATTTTTGGAACGATCTCTCGCGGATTTTCTCATATGCATCGACGCTTTTGAATTTGCCGCGGATCGATCGGTGGGTATATTTCGCTCGTGTATATACTATATATTGACGTCTGGCTGCAGCCGAGTGTAAGGAAGGCGATTAACAATAAGCTAATGAACGTTAATTTTGCGTGAAAGCACCTATGCAGGGGTGACTTCGTTTTTAGTACACGCCGTCATCCAGTTGAATTTGGATTTAATCTGATATTTTAGATCAATCGGGAGAGGTTAAACTCAGCTGTAACACAGAAAGAAAACACATCGATCAGGCGTGAATATTGGACAGAGTTCGACGATAGGTACATCAATAAAATAAATTCAATTGACCTGATCCGGCATTTTCAAAACGAGAATATCTAGAGATATCAGCAGCGGAGAGGCAGTATAGGTGAGGCGGGAAAAGTGACAGGATTGCATTAAAATATACTTTTGCGACCTAGTTCAGCACTAAATTCGGAATAGCTCATCGACTCTGTACATAGCTCGGCTTTTCCAAACTGGAGCAATTTGGCATTATCTTTACCACTCGCTATTAAATTGCTAAGCCGTCGGTCTAAAACCGTTGTGTGTCGCGGTGCCACTGAAATTTCAATATTACAACCCGTTCCGCATTTCCCCCGAAAAATAAAATAAAAACACTATACAGCGAAACGAGCAGAAGAGTAGTATGTATATAGCTGCAGGTCGTAAAGTCTTCGGCGGCGGCGTCCGCAGGACCTCTCGGAAAGCGGTCGCGATAATTGACCAGCGCTTATGCGCGTGTCTCTCTCCCGAAATATTTTATGGCCGTCTGGCTACGCGCCCGAGAGAGAGAGAGCTATGGTCGTAGTCGTGCGCGCCCTGTGACAGTTTATATAGGCTCTTGTTCGACCACACTGCGGCCAACTGGAGTGGATTGTTTGCGGGACGATACACTGATCTGCACTGTACCTATATATAATATTAAGTGCGAGAAGCTTGTTTTTTACTAAATAATCTTGTCTCCTTATGTCTCTCATCAAAATGTAATCCAGCCAGTTCTCGAATTTCCGCGCACAGAGCGTCGAAATTCGCCGCGAGCAGCACAATAAAACCAAAAGGTATACATACCTCCAGCAGACCCTCGGCTACTGTACATCATCTACCTGCCCGAGAATAAAGCCTCGGCCCTTCACTCCCCCGCCTTTTATATCCACGAAATTCGTATACAGTATGTATATATAGGGAGGGGAAGAGTCTCCGAGACGAAGGAGAAAAAAAATCGAAGAGAGAGAGAGAGAAAAAAGTTTCCGGGGGCCTAGCGGTAAACTCACTACTGATACTCGATATATGCGCGCGTTTTGTACGCCGTATACCGTTAGGACCAGCGATCTACGGCTTTATAAATATATATATACGCGCGCTACGCATCGATTCCCGTTCGAACCGCGACAATATAATACCGACGAGTGCCGATGTGCATGGCAATCGATGGATCGGATTTTTTTTCGGATGCAGCGCTTGAAACACAGTTTTATAGCGCACGAGTATATATATGTATATAACGGATGTTTTCTTGAGGATCCTGGCGCGTAATTATTGCGGGACATCAAACGAAAGTACAATACACACTCTTTTTCCCACTGGGCTGCGGTGTCCAACGGAGTTTTTCGTCTATAGGTATACCTATAACTACATAGTGAACTGTAACGACAAGTGCCCGCGTCGCGCGCTGCATTTTAATGATTATTCATATAGCTCACGGATGAGGCAAGAGCAGAGAGTGTCATGTTGGCCGAACCTTTCCGAGAAAGCCGCGCAGCCGTTTCGGCGTTTCCCCGCGGCTGTTCTTTTTTTTCGACAGATTACAGTTATCTTATGTAGCAGAGCGCGCCGGAGCTTCTCGATGTCAATGAACTCACCTTATAGCGCGACTTGTGTGTGTGTGTGTGTGTGTATATATGTATATTCTGTATATATATACCTGTGAGGATCATCACAGAAAGGATTATCGTTTTTTTTTCCGATTTTCACAAGGCTCGGTGAAATTCGGAAATTATATATACACATCACCTTATATCTCTCAAGGCTTTTGCGAAAGCCTCTCTCGTTGCGGAAATAATACTCTACTCGGCCTTATTAAATCAATTCCGCGTATCATCCAGCGAAACAATGCGCCTGTACACCTGCCATCTCTCGTGTCCGAGCGAAACAAATATTTCATCCCTCCCAGATATTATAATATTGAAATATTCGCGAATATCGTCCTCATTTCGGCTGACAATACGCAAAAGGAGAGCCGTATTGTAATATCGGCCGATGGCTTTTGTCGAGGGTATATATATATACGGAAAAACAAAGCGCGCAAGGCTCTTTCATTGGCGCGCGAGTTTCGGTCATTCACCGAGAGAGAGAGAGAGAGAGAGAGAGAGAGAAAGAGAGCTGAGGAGGTACAGTTATGAGCTGCGCGTCAAAGCGACGACGAGTCTCTGCGACGACGATATGATGATGATGGCTGGAAAGAAAGAAGGAGGAGGAACCGACGATGAGTCGCCGATGCTTCGAAGATGAGAGTGAATTCGAATGTTTCTTTTTTTCTGTGTGTCTTGTAGATGGATTCATATTTTTTAGGTAAAACTTTTATGTGGATTGATCGAAATATTGCTTTTACGGAATATACTGTAAGTGTCATGCTCGCGACGACAGGTGGCGCACAGGGACTTTTCCATTTCCCTCACTTGATCTTCGCGGTCGCATTGCATATATTATAGTTTAACTGATCGAGCTCAATATATTTGTAATATTAAAAAGATGCATTTGAATTACGCAGCGCAACATTGTCCTAGACCCGCATTCGCTATAATACCTCAGACACAGCAGAATAAGAGGTCAATAACACGCGATAAAGTTTCCCCGATCGTCCATTCGGCAAAGTGCATCGCGCGAAAAAGAAGGAGGAAGAAGAAGAAAAGGCGATAAAGCCGCGGGTCAATCATCGCGCAAACGACTGACTGTATATATGTGTGCGTGTGTGAGAGAGAGGGAGAGAGAGAGCAAGTAACGCGCTATGCAGAAAATAACCGGGAGATGTTTGACAAGCGCACTCTTTATTTTTAGAGCCGGTGCTCTCTGCGTTGATGCGCTGCTTATACGCACCAAACTCCGAAGTTGCGCTCGGAAACAATCGCCGCGGCTTACGCGTCGCTGCTGAGAAGAATTTGATCCCTGATGCTAATTAAGATTCTATTTTTTTCTCATCAATGTATAGCTTTGAATGTATAAAATATATAAACACCAATAGTCGAGTAAATTGTCGTGATCGATACGTAATCATACTCGACACGCGCAGCCGAAAATTAATTCGCGTATATGCAAAGCAGCGTATTATGAAGTGTGACTCATCAGCGGCTTTTTCATTCCTCTCTCGCTTATTGCGCTCGTATTCTCTCTCTCGCGCGTTTCGTTCGCGTCCCGTTAAACGCAGGCTCGGCTATGCATATTATACACTTTTTGCCCCTACCGCAACACGCGTCACGTATATATCGGACACGTTAAATTCTCTATCGTTCGGGGAATCGCTAATGCGCCCAACTGTACATCCACCTACAAATGAGAGCTATATATACCTATTATAAAATTATATGCCATACATTTCTGACACAATCATTTAATTAATTTCACGTATCAAAAACTGCAGTATATAGCCACCGAAAATATAAATTCTCTATCTCTTTAACACGCTATTGCTATATATACCAAGATAGAGAGACACACGAGCCTTGGAAGCGCGCGCGCGCGCGAGTCGTACGGCCGCCGCCGGCGGTAAGTTGTGCAATCCGTGAAAGCAACTCTCGATTCCCAAGTATGTATATGAAGACTCGGAGAGCCCTCCCCACCGCTAAAGACGTGTATATATATACACACTCGCACGAGCTGCACCACCAGCGAATCATTTTTCCATACACGGTAAAAAAGAAGGAAATAAATGTCTCGGGATATATAGGCTTCTTTTTTTCTCTCTTTCACGCACTGCAGTGCAGTAATAGTTGCGCAATTTTTCAAGTGCAACAGATGCAGCGTCGCGAAAGATTTGCGATTACTTGTTGAAGAAAAATTATGATCTGAAAGAATACACAAAAGCATCACACGTGCATCCCAGTAACCGTAAATTCACCCACTTGAATAAAAAAAGAACTTCCCGTTACCCTCGAACCGACGAGAAAAAAAAAGTTCCCAACCCCTCCTTCACACGAAAACTCTCCGCAATCCCAGACTCACCGGAGACACTACTCGAGTTTCCGGCAGTTCGCCTCGTAAATTAAGTAACGGCCAACTCAACCCGTTCGCTCTCGTTGACCGGAGGAGGAGCTTCTCTATATTCTATACCTGAGGTACACACAATATACCTGATGGTCTCTCGCGTAATTTACGAGCAGGGCGGGGGCGTGTATATTGGCGGCTCTCGAGGTGTTGGATTATTCGCCAAGTGGTGGACTAAGAGACACTATATCGAGCCATACGAGAGAGATATCGGGCTTTTACGAGTATATTGACACCCATTATAACGACACGGTTTGTATACAATACCCGAGGATAAATATGTATGTATACCGATTTATTTTTTTCGTTCGATCGTTACGTAAATAACGTAGACTAAAAAAGAATTTTTCAGCAGCAACACCGCGCAGTCAACAACAAGCCGGCACCGCTGCATATATATATATATATATATAAAGTCGCCCAAGGTGAACGGTATACCTCTCGGCGGCGTTTGATTAGGTGACAATTGTGGCGCGCGCGTCGCGAGGATGAAAAGTATGCTGGCTAAATCAGTAAGATTGATTGCGACGCTTTCGAAACGCTGCGATGCATCAGTATGGCGCGTCCTCAGAGGAAAAAAAAGGGAGGTGAAAAACGTGCCGGCGACGATTTTTTCTTTTATCCGTGTCAATGTTAAATTCGCGCGCGGAATGACAATGTTTACGGGCGCGCCGGAGATTTTACGGTTCTGTTTACATAACACAACAGACAGAGAGAGAGTTCGTATAGGCGCGAGATTTTTTTGAAAATACTTGACGATCGATCAACCCCCTGTATAGACGCTGGTGTAACAAAAGGCCCGGTTGAAAAACACGAGTATAGACCGTATTTACAAAGACAATATAGAAGCTCGAGTAATTTCGTCGCGCGAGCGAGCAATTATCCTACGATATCACTCTTGGTTGGGGAAAAAAAGCTTCTATTTGCCGTCGGTGAAGTCCGGCATATATAAACCCTATACACACATATACGCTCTCGGCTCCGCGAGAGATGGAAAGGAGGAAAGAGAGAAAGAGTATATTTAGTTTCGAAGAGGGGGGGACTGGATCCGCGCCAAGCTCATCAACGAAAATGAAATCTAGGTCTCTGCTCGCGAGCGCAAACTCGACCTCATCCCTTTCTTATGTGCGCATCAGCCACGACGACGACGACGACGACTGCACTGCTGTGTGTATATATAAGAGAGTTTGCTACTTGTCGCTCGGTTACGTTCGATGACACGATGATCGATTCCTTTTGAGAGCTCAGATCGGTATGTGGAGCCCACCGGCTGATCTTGAAAGCAGACTGCGATTTTAAGGGCGGTTTTTTGAAGAGAGATCGGTTTTATTGATCTATATATATAGTGCGATTGCCTAACAAGTCGTTATTGTGGAAATATTGAAAGCAGCTACTGTGATATTGCACGTTTTTAATCTCGCTTACAACAAATAAGTCAATATTTGAACTACCGACGCGCGGCGCGGGTCGATGATCGCGACGATATTCATATGTTAGTTCCGTCACTAATATTAAGTTCGCGAGTTGGTTCATTTTTTCTTTTTCGAAATTTACGGGCTAACTCTCGTAATAAAACGGTATATCAAATTCACACATTCGCTTAAACTAATGAGTTTTAATAGATCTAATGATGATTATTTATAACGACCGGCAATAATAACGGAATTATAATTCAGTCAAATTTTATATACTTCATCGCACAATAGTAAGACTCGTGCTCGTGAAACAACAATAATCCAATCGCAATAACAATTCCGAACCACTGCTGTAAATACAACAACCTACTCTCCTGAAGTAGTATAATAGTAGTAGTAGCAGTACAGCAGCGCATCAGATTAACCATCAGCACGAAAGAGCGAGTGCCTATGTATATAAAAAAGAATCCCCATCCGCGGGCAAAAAAAGGCGACCATATAAACGCGTTTTGCAACGATCTTTCTCTCTCTCTCTCTCGGGAGCCAAGAGAGAAGCCGCTAACGAAGGCTTTGCGCCGCCGGAAACACACAAAGTTGAGCTCGTGCCGCTGCCGTATATATATATATATATACACAGAGACTTGCGCAACTTTGCAAGGGTTTAGCCGCCGAGTTTTCCTCGGCTATACACTACTGTGCCTGTGTTGCACGTTTTGCAGCGGCAGCTTCCCAGCACGCGGGGATTTCTTCATGCAATAGGACGAGCGCGAGTGTAGAGCTCCTGGTTGTGCAGCGGTAGTCTACGTGTTTATTATCGATTGTTTCTTTTTGCCGACGTTCGTTCGCCTCCCCCTCCCTCTCTCTCTCTCCCTCCGAGAGGAGTTTTTTCGTCGGAGAGTAAGGAGATATCGTATAGTAATGAGCTGTGATCAGGTGCGAGAGAGCATTATTATTCGTCGAGGATAAAAGCTTTTTTCTTCTGCACTGAGAGCGCGCATTGCTGTAATTTATATATATGACTTGTTTCTCTTTCTCAAAAGAGATGAGAGACAGAGAACTGCAGCTATATACTCTCGTAAATATTTTATGAAACCATCGCGAGCGTCAGATCCTCTCGCCGCGATGTGAGCAATCGGTTTTTTTTTTTACCTGGAAGGATAATAATGAAGTCGTAAAAGGTTGCGATATATATACACAAACACACACACCAGTGCGATCTGGAATATCAGATAAACTCCGCGGTGCTTTCGTAATTTTTGCCGAATTCACGCGGTTATACCAGTGTATATTATATACAGCCTCTCTCTCTCACTCACTCGCGTACACACACACACACAATTCTTCATAAAAGAGCGCATTATCCTTCGAGGAATAAAAATTCGTATAGCGCTCCTATGTAGGTGATAGTTTTTCCGAGAAGAAAAACGATAAATCCCCCGACGGAGATTTACAGCGCCGGCATATTACCGTTTTTCATCACCTCTCACCTCGTCTACTACACGTAGGTATATATACTCTTACATATAAAACATCAATCACATTTAAAATCCAACTTTGCGCCCACTTTGGAACAAAAAAAAAACGAAGCTTCTGGAAGTTTTACAAACTGCACCTCTCCACGGATACCTTTTTTTTTTCTCCCGAGAGGAAAAAGGGCGATGTAACTTTCCGGGTTTTTCGTCGGCGTTGCGCAACTGTCAAGTATAGACTACTACTACTACTACTGTATGTAACGGGACGAAAAAAGTCTGGTCCAGAGGACCGGAAACGTTTCGGCTGCTGCGCCTCAGGCGGAGAAAGCGCTTTTGTATATAATACGCGCTGCAGCACACGTGGAATGACTCGCTGACGGATGGGGCTGACTCTTGTTATCTCGGTGGTGGATTTATTTATTTTCGATCGAGAACTGCTGCGTAGTGTAGGTATGTATATACCTGTCGATCATTATACGAGAAAGCTGCAGATAAAGTAGTCGTTGTTTTAGGACATATACATCACGCAGTTCGATGATCGAAAAGTGTAATGGGACATTGTGTCACGGCGACGAGATACGACAAAAGAAGTGCGAGATAATGCTGTATATAACGTAATGCTGATATAGAGTTACACGCTATCTTCGACATCATCGTCCTGGAGAAAGTTTCAATGCAATGTACGCATATATATATATGTACCGCGAAATTCATCAGTGTCACCGCTTTTCTCTTATTAATATTTATTCGCGAATTATTATTTTTTATCTCGATATACATATCAACTCTTTTCAAATTGAAACGACACGTCAGTCACTGGTAAAACAAAGCTATATAAGCGCGTCATTGTCAAAACTTTCTTCAAACATCATAGCCATATACATATCGATACGTATAGCATCGTGCATCATCAGTCATTACGCTTTTTTTCTCTGGATAATAAGATCGTGATCGATCGATTCCCTCCGCCAATATAACTCGATAATAATCGCAGCGGCGAAATTAAGATTCGCCGGTCGTCGTATCTGCCTCGAGCTATATGTAACACACTCTGCGTTAGAGCGCGTTTACGCTCATGACCGATAATTGACTATTTCGGCAACTCACCGATGTATATATAGGTATATATATGTAACGGTTCTTCTAATGTGCGCAGAGTCTCGGGTATATATAGGTATACATTGAGCAATCGAAGGCTCGTTCGGTTATATGTGTATACTTACTCACCCCCTCGCAGGATGTATGAGAATTTTTTTTTTCTTTTCGAGCGCTTACCTGAAACAAAAAGAGAAAGGCGGATTATTAGTAAGACGATACGTATAATATAGTTGCGAAATTATGTCGTTAGACGTAGACGAGTCTTTATCATATCCGCGAGAGTATAGTATAGTTGTGCACATCATCATAGGCTAATGATAACATTATTGAAAATTCTGTACGAGAGATTGTACTCTGGAAGTTTCTGCCGCTGTAACGTCCTCTTTAAGCCTCAGAAACGAAAGTACAAAGCTTATAGCTGCAGCTGCAGAGATTTAATGAATTTTTTTTTAACTCAGCAGCACCTGCCCGGGTATAAGTATTTATAAGAAGCTCGAAAAATTAAGTTTTTCTTTTGGCCCGGCGAGATAACCGAATGTGAAAGTATATGAAACGGCAGCTCTCTCGGAACCTTTTTTTTTATTCACGCACTTGGCCGAGACTATAATACACTTGCGTAATTCACGAAATCGCACGCAGTGCCTTTTCGATTATAAATATGTATATATATATATATGCGTCGGAGAGCGTTTACATTCAATAATATTCCTTTAATTATTTTTTATACGCCATTTACATAATGACCGCTCAATTAAACACTCGTTACCGCAACTTTGCATATCGGTCGGATTATAAACTTTAAATAAAATACCCGTTTTGCCAATAAATAACGCGGATGATAACGACGAGCTTCGGTATAATTACCGACGGTAGATTCCACTCGACTGCAAAAAAAAATTCCCTTACTAACACCCTCAGGGGTGACTATATACAACACCTCAGATTTTCGGACACATCGATAATCAGCTGATGTCAGACTGGGGCAAAAGAGTATTACAGCTGGCGGTGCGAGTATATACATATACATCCGAGAGGAAAAAAAAAATTTAAACAATAATACCGGTTTGTTCTTACTGCCAAAGAGAGATTACACGCAAGCAAAGAGTTACTTTCCATCCTGACCTACATTTGCGCGCTCGCGCGGTGCGTCGCGCCGCTGACACTTGCCGACCCTGAGATTCTTTTGGTATGGTTCGGCTTCGCAAAAAAACGTTTTTTTTTTCTCTACTTACACTTGCCTTTTAATAAAATGCTATTTTTTTTTCTCTGCCGAAGTTGGCGTTAGATGAGTTTCAAAGGACGATTTGGTTTCGCTCCCGCGAAGTTGCGGATTTTCAAAAGGTGTTTGGAGACGCTCTCGGAGTTGCAGCTCTATATATAGTGATAAGGGTTCAACTGCTGTCGCGCACACGTGACCCTTTTGAATTTATTCAAACGGGAATCTCGATTGTGAATGCAACTTTTCGAAGAAAAGACGCAACGTTCACTGACGCGTTTAAAAAGAAGGTTTATACGTGGATACGTCGTTAGTGCGTTATCGACGTTAATTAATTTTCTACTGCGCTTTGACGTGTACTTTAATTCGGGAACGACGCGATATAGCTATCACTAATAATAATTCAAAAATAGCAAACGACTCGATCAACGATGTATGTACAATACGCCCTAGATTTATTTGCCAATAAAGCCCAATTCCGTCCATCGGATAAAAATTTCATCCCATCAACCTCAGCACGAAAAAATATCCACTCATCCCAGAAAAAAACAGAAGAAGAAAAGAAAATGCAACATCCTCTAGCAGATCTCCGAAACAGAAGCAGAGCAGAGCTGTAACTGCCTCTCGTAAATAAAATATTCGGCTTCGCTAATGGCATTATCTTCTCTCTCTCTCTCTCTCTCCGGGTATACTAGACAAAGACACAACGGCGGCGGCGGCCGCGAGAGACAACAGCGTGTAGTTCTCTCTAACGTAAGAAGTGATTGTTGTCGGCGGCCGAGCGCGCTGTGCGCGGATGTCGCAATGGGAAGTCTTGCGGCTCTCTCGCAACTTACCGCTGTGTGTTGTAGTCGGCGACAGGCCGGCGTTTCGCATCGACACACGGGGTATTTTAGGCTTTTTTTTTGCGTGTCTCTGTACGATGATGTTCTTTTTATTCAAAATTAGATTTGAGATGATGTCGATATTGGGGTATATTTTATTAAAAGGAACGAAGTGTATAAAACTCGAGTTTTCACGAGAGCCGTCAGCCAGACAATCCGGCAAATGCTACATAATTTTCCTTCTAAGTATGATTAAGCGCAACGTCACATAAATTATGATGAAATAAATTAGTCATCAGCAGCCTTTAATTTAGCGTAATGCTCCGATTAAGACTGGAATCCTGATGCTAAAGCGCCCCCGGACTTTATACTGATACAACAAGACACAATCCACGACGTGTCACATAAATAAACAACTTTGTCTCGGGTCTCGGTATTCCCTTTTCTCATTTATGAAAATGCAATTTTTCCTCGCCAGAGAGGTACCGGGAAAGGCTTATACATATAGCTTGATGCGGAATTCGATATAATTGATTTCTCTCCTTTCAAAGGAAAGAGCGTCAGGGTGAATATTCCCCTTGGGCGGTGCAGAGAGGCTGTTTTTTTTTATGGAATGACGCAAATCTTTATATTTAACATAGTGCAGGTACGCGTCAGGCAAGAAGAATCAATCTTCCGTCACTGCGAGCACAGGTCGACTTTTAATCAAATTAAACTATTGGCGCGTACATTATATACATGATCTTTAAAAGTCATATATAGATGCACTCGAGAGAAATCGTATACTCACGTGAATTTCATCCTCGTGTAAATGTAATCGTTCGACACAACATAATAATCATCCACGAAAAAGTCTCGTGTCTGTCGTAGCGCGACATCGAAAAAGGAATTTCGGATCCGTTTGCACCTCTGGCGCATGTACTTTATATATATATATAGGTAGTAACGGTGCGAGGGAGAGAGAGAGAGGAACGCATGCGCGCGAGCGTAATCAAGTTCCTGAATCGAAAGTCAATATAGCGGTGAGAGAGAGAGAGCCGACAGTATACCTCTTGCACACGGATGTGTACCTTCGTAGGTATAATATGCATATGTGGTCGTATATGCGCGACGACGAGTAGAGTATATAGGCTATATAGCTCGCGAGTAGAGCGAGAGGGCATAAATATAGATGCGGGAGAGGCGACGCATCGCGAATGAATTTTCGCACTGGATCTCTCGCTCGAACTCGCTTATAGAGTGCACCGGGAACGTTTAGCCTCATTTAAATATTTATCGTAATCTATTCGATTATCACCCCGCGTAATCGATGGTTCTCGCTCAGCGTATGGGGCGTTATTACACGCGGACGGACTGGGTATTATTGTTTTCGCGGGCTATCATGCAAATTTTGCGTGGAAGAGAGAGTTTGCGGTGTGATTTTGGCACCGATGCTAGTCGCGCACTTGTGGAAGTGCCTGGTGCGCGATGGATGTTTTACTTTGTTTTAATAATTTCGTTAGTACCTTGGAGTTGATTTTCCGGCATTTAAAAGCGATTCGATAATAATAATTACACGTAAATGAATAAAAGTGAAGCTTTGAATTTTACAGCCATCAGTGAAAAACGAAAACAATCCAAGTCGACAAAACCCGATTTCCGGATATCCAAAAACTTTCCAGCTTGTACTCCCAGAAGAAAAGAAGAAAAAAACCCAGCTCCCTTTTTTCATTGCAAAACGACCGAGTTCCACACATCCGAGCTCTCTTTCCGTCTCTCTTTCCCTAAGCTATTACGACACGCATTGCCTCATCGCGTATATAACGCAATAATATAATCGAGCGGCTGCCGGTCTGTGATCAGCTCACTCGGTAAAACAGTTCCCTCGTTACCTCAGTTTCCACATAAACTCACGAGGTGTCGCTTCGGAGCAGTAGAGTCGCGCGCGAAGCGAAGCAGCCAACGCCACCTACCGGCACATCGACGTCAACGAGATATATAATGCGTTTTTCAACGGCGAACGAGAAGAGAGCGGCCTTGCCAAGGCTGCACCGAGCATCGCTGTGCGGAGGATGCAAAATTAAAAGTGTAAAGGGGAGTAGCCTACTTTCCGAGAGAGGCTTTTTACGCCGTTTGTTTTTCAGATTGCCATCAGGATTTTCGGCCGGGATTAATTATTTAGCCGAGCCTCGTGCTCGGCTTTGACTAATACTAAATCTCTCTCTCTCTCGTTGATTGCTAATTTGAGTATAACGAGAATTTAATGAAAAATACACTCGTCTTTTGATTTATACAAAGCCGCGATGAATCGGATACGGAGGAAGACTGTAATATTAATTGCTATCGTAAAATCGCATATAACGGTGCGATGAGGTTCACCACGCGAGAAACTTTGAAGTAATCGCCGTAATAAATAATGCCTGCGCATTGATTATCATTATTTTCTTTTTAATGCAAAATAATGAGGCGGTATAATGATGACTACATTCGGTTCTCGTCTCTCGAAATAAAGCATTACACGCGAATTCTTTCGAAACGACACTGCACCGTTAGACGATTTTATCGACGTTTTGTTATGATATCATAGAGTTTCGTGTGGATAATTGCAATTATTCCGGTGTCGCCGCATGTTTACCGAGCTTAGTCACTATTTTCATCGCGATAGCGCCTTGTGTTGCACTACTTGCGAAATTGTCGCGCGCGTCTCACCACACTTGGATTTTTCTACTGAGCTGGTGTCTATACGCGAAAACTCGTCATTCAAAATTCAGCAAAAACACAAACTATTTTCCACCCCATGTATTCTCTCCGATCGCTATATATCTACAGCGAAGTCGCACCTACGCGTGTCGCGATACGCGCGAAAGGCTTCCCTGTCAAAGACCTTTTTTTCCGGCGAATAATAAGCCTGTTAAACAAAGAAAAGCAGAGAAAAAGCTTAAGACTCCCGTTCCTCGCAAGATTGGATTCTCGTCTTTCTATAATATATCTTTATCTCTAATCGCTACGCATCACGATTGCTAATTAAGAGACTGTCGCGCAAAAAGCGTCCCTTAACAAGAGAGAGAGAGAGAGAGACACAGACCTGGCCCTCGACGATCCTAATTATCCCGAAAAGCAATCGTCCGCTCGAATCTCTCCCCGTCATTAAGTCTCTTAAGCGAAACCATCTGCCGAAGAGTATATATACGTATTATATGTATACACACATGCAGGAGAGTAGCCGTGTTCTCACGACGAAATTCCCCGAAAGCCCGCGCACCGCGAGAGCAATTACCCCCCACCACAATTGCTCGTCTTGCGCAATACTTTTCGGATGCTTATCGCCGTCATATAAGCCCAAGCGCTATTACACGATGTTGTATGTGTATACACGCATATGTATACATGTACGTGTGTCTGTGTGGGTATATATATACACGAAAGCACGTGGTGGTGCGGTAACGGTGCTTCGGCAATATAACTGCGTCAGAGAGACAGAGAGAGAGAGAAGGTGGTAGAGGGCTAGCGGTACCAGTGAGCGGTGCCGTTACTTGACCGACAGATCCGCTAGCACGGACGCGCCGCCGCCGGTATCTTCTCTCTCTCTCTCTCTCTTTCTGCCTCTTCTTCGCCTTCTTTTTGTTGTCGCGCGCCTTCCCTCTCTTTCTCGCCAACTTCGCGGGCTTAGGAGCGCAGAAGAGCTGCGTGTAGGTATGTTGTTGCTTGCAGGCTTTTGTTGTTCTCCAGTGTACAGACGCCCTTTTATATATAGGAAAGGCTGGAGAGAGTATGTATTTTGCTGTTTATTTTCCTCGAGTGTCTTTTGGGAGAATGTTATGTACTCTAATAATATATATATATACCTGTTCCGGTGATGGGAGGCGATGCCAGTTGAGAACTGCTGATATCCGGAGGCTGTTGCGTTTGCGTGGTCTGCTGCTGTTGTTGTGGCGTTGTCGGCTGTGCTGCCACCGACTGCTGCTGTGGACTGTTGGCAGCCACGGTTGTGGCACCGGGACTTCCCGCACTCTCCGCCATCGTTCTCTTATTACCCTTTTTCCGTCCGTTCGTGATTGTCTATTTTTTTTTCTTCTTCTTTTCCAGATATCTTCGTCGATTGGAAGAAGACACTATACAGCTCAGACGAGACGTGACATTTTGATGCACACTTTGAGCGACTAGTTCTTTTTTTTTCTCCTCTTTTCTACTCAACGATTAACTTGAACTACACTTGGTTAACGAGTTAAAGATATTCTATGTATACACTGTACGTGTGGGAGACACGAGAGCTTGCGATTAATTGGCTACTTGTTAAGCGACTAGGTTGCTTGAGAATTGGCTAATTCGAGATTTGGATTATTATTATTCACTAGTTTATATCGGCTAATCTCGTGGCTTTGCGTATATCGCAGATTAGCGCGATCGCGACGATTGTTACACTCGACGCAGCAGTCGTTATTACTACTTCCGCAGGTGATTCGCGGAATTCGGGAGCCATCTTTGCGCGAGACTCTCTCGAGCTGTGCTCTTTTTTTTTCAATTCTGGAAGCCTCCGATTGATACACTCTCTTGATCTGCAAGAAAAACGTCGAGTCTAAATTTTGCTCTCCATGTATATTCAAGTGTCCTCATATAGGCCAGTTCGTCTCTACAGTCGTATACCTCAAACACACTGCGCGAACTTGAAAACCCGTGTACAAAAAACGAAATAATTTGCCTTGCTAATGGCAATCGGATTCACCCTGGCAATCCTCATTAAAGCCGATTGTATCCCCGCGTTTGTTAGTGACTCAATTATAACCTACTTGCAAAAACGGAAGAAGTGGGCGCGCTACACTCGACCTTAAGCTACTGTCTCTACTACGATCTCCGAGGGGGTGAACACATGCAGGCTACAGAGTCAATAGGTCAGTGGGCTTTGTCTAGTGCGCGATTTTTTTCTTTTTTCGCGAACTGGTTCGTTGCGTCGGTTTTGTTGCCGGGTTGAATTATCGTTTTTCACGCTCGTAGAACAACAATAAAAAAATGGTAATATTTGCCTTTGTCGAAACGTTTTTTTTTTTTTTTTTTTGGAATAATTTCATTCCGGTACAGTAGACGGTTTTACTGCGCTCGGGAATACGAATGGCAGGAACGTTTTCATTGAGCAAGTAAAATCGTCGGGTGACCCGGTAATTTATTGGCTCTATAACGTTTTCTGGTCATTCTGCTGGAGAGAGCAGTCGTATAATAGTACTTCCAGCCAAAAAGCCGTATAGTTTTGTTCATTCACGCTTTTCCCATTGAAAGAAAGAAACTATTCAAACGTCGTATCAGCGATGAATTTATCAACACAGTCTCGGCTCGTTTTTCTTTTTTTTTTAATTAAAAACAACAAACTCGGAAGATACCACGTATACACTCTCAAGGATGAGTCGATCTTTCAGCAGAGAACAGTCGAGCACAGCACGTCCCACCCAGGGAAGAAGAGACTCTCTCGTGTATATAGTATATATATCCGCGATATCTCCGGACTACGTAACCCCGCACTTTCACGCGCGCGCCTCGAAAAATCGATATCGCCCCCAAAGTTCAGACCGATTCCTCCCTCTATATATACATAACATACCTGGAGCTCGCCCGGAAAAACAGCAGTCTCCGAGTATAACGAAGAAAAAGTAATAAAAAAATGCTGCACACGACGATCGATCATCAAGCGCTGCGGCAAAACATCGTCGCGACAAAAGGCCAAAAGCACGTGCGGTCGCACCTAGTCGTGTCATGCGTGACCCTAACCACTGACACACACACACACTACTACTACACTACTGTAGAGTCGACCTGGCCTCCCTCACCCAGTAGAGTAAGTATACACGTTCGATCTTTTCTCTCACCTTCGACGAGCTTATTCCCCAGCCGAGCACAACTCGTTCCTCTCACGGTACACACCTCGACTGGTCTCTCTCTCTCACACACACACACTCTCTCTGGCACGAGGAAAATGGTGGAACGTCGCAGGGGCTGCTTCGTCGTGCTGCTCGTTGTGAAAAAGCTCTCGGAGAGAAGCGCAGGATCCCCTGGATACGTGTACGCGGCGCGACGGATGTATGTACACGCGCGCGCGTGTGTGTGTGACGTTTTCGGGCGCTGCACTTATGGGGGGAAAAAGCAGCAGCAGCAGCAGTAGACACACAGCACACACGTTACGTATATCGGAAGGGGGCCGCGCGCGCGAGAGAGACTGTCTCTCTCTCTCTCGCAAGCTCAGCGTGTGCGCAGAGAGGGCTGTGGGTCACCGGGCGAGACGCTAGATGGCAGCTTTGCTTGCCAGGGGATGCTGAGCCACCTACACCACCCCCGGAGGGGGTCCGGGTTACGCTCGTCGTCCTCCTCGCTGGCGCCATCGATTGGTCATCCTGGGAGTTGATGATTTTTCGATGATTATTCTTATATAGTCTATATAACTCTTTTCTTCTTACTATCCAGCTTTCAATTTGGAATCAAGGGGGGGTTTCTTCTGGGTATCGGTGCAAACGAGAATGACAGTGTTTACATCGAGCGCACGTGTGTGACCATCGGTGACTATATATAGGCTTTAATTATTCCGGCGACTTCCTGGATCCGCGCGCTGATCAATACTCTTCTGCTACTGCCGAGTGGTGGCGCGGGGGCGGTGAAAGCGAGAGTAGTCTCCGGCGCCGGCCTGTGTCTCGCTCTTTCTCTCTCTCTCTCTCTCTCTCTATGCACGAGAAAGGGTTGTAGCGCAGAGCGAGATGGAGAGACTCCTTTTCACGGGCCGACCTTGTTCCCCCTGTCCCACTTACCTGGCGATTCCCCCTAAACTCTCCCTCGAGCTGCTATGCTGCTGCTGCCACCCTTTTATGCGAGAGTGAGCTTTTTAAACGAGGGCTGCGGTTTCAATGCGACTTTTTAGATGCTACATCAGAGCTGTTGACAGATGCGGGGGAGATACTTTGTGCTTTTCTTTTCGTCGCGCGTTACTACTCTTCAGCTTCGTTCTCTATTGTGCGTTTGAGGACTGAATGACACGCATAACTTTCTTCTGAACATTATCATTCCAACACCTGAAGCTCTTATCGTTGTAATTCTAAAACAAACCAAATCTCATCATCCCGTACGTCAATGACAGAGACATGCCTTGCTGACGGTCGGTAAATCTTCTCCCAAGCACTTCGATTAAAAAAAAAAAAACCAACGAATCACCTCATCCCTCGCCCAACGCTCAAGTGTAATCGGGGCCGCTCAGCTGGTGCATGCGCTCTGAAGCTCGATTGGTGAACTCGCCCTCCTTCGATCCGCGCACTCAACCCTGCCCCCGGAGAGTGTCTTGCGCGCTGCTTTCATCTCTCTGTCTCTCTCTAAAAAAGCTCCCCCTTTCACTCGCTCGGCAGAAAGCTGCTCTTATCAACCGCGAGCTATAAGGCGCAGGCGCTGCGGTGTGCTGCACTCTGATGTCGCTTATAGGTAGCGAGGGATGATTTTAATTTAATTTTTTTTTAAATTTAATATCGATTTATTTTTTAATCAATGTTATATTGGGATAATTGATACGAGTTGAGTTACTCTGTACACGGGAGAATCGCGCACGCTCATCGGGTTTTAATATACGTGTCAGAGATTCTCGCCAAACATGGACTGATGATTCGAAATCATAGGCTATTCATGGATCTCGGCTATGTGATTTATCTGATGGCAGGTTGCGTAATGCGATCCGTCTCTTTAATCAGACCGATCGGGTAAACACGGCAATTTGCGATTTATCTGCTACTTTCGAGCTCTTTTTTTTTGTCGATATTCTTGAGCGAATAAATATTCGCTGAATCTATATAGCAATTCGCGATGTATTGATACATGGAAATCAAATATTGTGTGTAAACTTACGTGGTAAACAACGGTCGGTAACGTGAACGTTTTGGTTACTCACCTGAAACAAAATCAAACGAGAGATGCAATTAGTTGGGTGTTTACACACGAGCACATATATTATTAATAATATTCAGTGTGTATCGCTAATGTTTAATTAATGTTATACCATGGAAAAAACTCGTCTGACGTACTCAGAATATTACTACTTATGCGACAAACGAGTTACCATTCCCAATTGCATTCAAACAGATGACAGCCCAATAAAACACACGAGATACCCTAGAAACACAAGTATAAACATCCCAAGACGCAGAAACGCTCGCGTCATTCTCATAAAAAAAAAAAAAATAAAATCTCCCGACGTCACACAGCAATTATCTGCCCTCCGGGAAAATGCGCGAGTAGCGCGACTGACGGGCGCGCACGAGCGCTATAAGTAGGTAAAGATCGAGTATTATATACAGTTAGCGGTACCGGTTTCGCGGATGCAGCGCAGCGCCGACTAAACGTCGCGCTTCGTGTGTACATATATATACAGAGACGGATAGTTTGCATTCAGCATTTCGAAGTAGTCGAAACTTTGTAATACAGCTGGAATCTCTCTCTCTTCGCACGTGATAAACCCATACGTACGACTTTAATTTTCACTATAGACGATTTAACGGCCGATTCGTCGCTCGAAAAGCGCGCCGCCTAAACTGTGGGAAAGAGCGCGAATATCGCGAAAAAATCTAACGGTCTCCTCTCTTTCTCTCATTCCACGAAGAAAACGCAGAGTCGCACACCCCGTCGGCTATATAGCTGTTAAAGTTGTGCGCCACTGCAGCAGCAGCAGCAGCTATGACGGAGAGAAAGTCCGCGCGCCGATGCGCCGTTATAACGAGACTCTCCTTCTCTCCTCCGTTGCTTCTTCTTCTTCTTCTACTGTAGCATACCGTTATAGCCGCCGCGCAGCATGTACAGCTATTGCGCGTCTTCGCACAGCTGTTTCTAATGGCTCGATGGTATATAGTGCGAGACACGTGCGCTGCAGCGGTCTATAGGGGAGAGGAGGTGGTTTGTTGTTGTTGTATATACCAAGGGGGGGGGGCATCACGAGCGTATATGTTATAAGATCCGAGAGAGATTGTGCGCGAGCTTGATAAATATGGGATTCTATGATTTTTTTTTCATTCGCGATCATCGCTGGAGATTGTGAGCTTTTTTGTTGGGCTGATGGTTATTGATTCGATCTTTGATACTTGGAACTGATATGTCTAGCTACGGCTCAGATTACAGAGACTAATATATTTACTCGGCAAAAATCTCAATCCATTCGGTTCCCACAAGTCTGCCTACCAAATTTTCGCCTTTAGCGGTATATCGCATGCATCGCCAGCGCACATCACGCAACGCGCTCGACCGCAGAAACCCCCCCATCAGCTGCAGCACACATAGGCGCGGTAGCAGAAATTCCTGGAAGCGCTTCAAGTTCAAGCATAACGAACGCTACTGCAGCGCGACCCAGTGACGGGACCACCCATACTACCGTCGCTTTTCCCGCAAAAAGCAGTGCTGGAGGTCAAAGACACGGGAGGTCAGGACTGACTGCTGCAACACACACACACATACAGACTGCAGCATGTGTCGAAAGGTGGAATAGCGGTGACGACTCCCTCCTCCTTTTCGTTCTCTGTTTTCTGTACTATACACACACACACACACGGAGTCCTTTGAGAATGAGGGAGAGAGAGAAGAGGCCAAGTATCAAAGCTCGTTCGCGATCACGTAATGTAGGCTCGTCGGCGAATGTACCGTAAGATGCCACGTTACGTCACACAGCGCGCGAAGAGAAAGAGAAAGAGGGAACGAAGAAGAGATTCCCGTACGAAGTTCTCTCTGTGTGTTGTATATAGAAAGAGATGGTGGGGGATACTAAGCGCCGTAAGGACACGGGACGGGAGGAAGGGATATGACGACGAGAGAGTGGAGGGAAAAAGTTGAAGGAGTGGAGAACGATAAGAGCCGGAGAATAGGAGGAGGAGGAGACTCTCCGTTGATGCAGTGCGCATAGCGGGAGTTATCGAAAAATTCAATGCTCTCGAGGCTTTAATTAATCGACGGTGAAGAATTTTTCCGACACCGGGCGGTTATTCGAAAATCGTTAATCATCCATTACGCAACGAGCAATTAAAATTCTTTCTCGTTATTTTGTATAGTAGTCTTTCGAAAAATTCGATACGACGTATATTATATACGCAAAAAGCAGCGCGTGACTCGCTCTTTGTAGAGGATAAAAATACGCTTTCGGTATATTTTGAAAGAAAATCCGTGTACAGTGTCATCGACCCCCGTGATTCAAGCATCATTACAGCTGACGCGTCGTTCGTGCTGAATGAGTTGAAGCTATATATATACACATAAGCGACGCATCAGCAGTTCTCCGATCCGAACAAACTCTCCTCGATAAATCGGTTCGTGTACTTACAAAATAAGCCCGCAGACTCCAAAAAAGAAGCAAAAGCACCCTCTCCCGTCTCTCGTAAAAGACGAGCGCGGTGTATATAAGTAAAGAGCGGCGAGAAGCCGAAGAAGAAAAAAAAAGAAGAAGAAGAAGCGGCGGAGCCACACTGTGTAATAATGCATAACGGTACGTCGTCGCATGTCCGGGTTCAACGCCGCCGCGCAAATTAAGG
Source organism: Cecidostiba fungosa (assembly GCA_900474305.1). Taxonomy (NCBI): domain Eukaryota; kingdom Metazoa; phylum Arthropoda; class Insecta; order Hymenoptera; family Pteromalidae; genus Cecidostiba; species Cecidostiba fungosa. Next base: position 38,405 of record UCOJ01000855.1, on the reverse strand, counting down.
GCCGCAGCCGCGTTTATTAGCGATTTTTCCGGAGAGTCGTGCGGACCGCGCTTGAATAACGAGAATTATCGCGGACGACAGTATAAAGTAGCGAGAAAGAGAGGGGGAGAGGTAGGTATCTGCCGATGAATATCGCGGGGTCATTCGCGAGTGTATATATATGTATACACAGTCGGGGAGATTTACTGTTAGCCGCGAGATCGCTTGAGAGAGAGAGAGAGAACTCGCGGGAGGTATATGTATGGTGATTAATGATTAGACCTAAGGTTAATTGATTGTACGACTGTATAAACAGATTTCACGGTATATAAGTATGATAATATGAAGATTTTTTTCTATATACATCTGCATTTTGCAAACGGTATTGTATTTTAGTAATGTTTCCTTGCGAAAGCATTCGCGAAATTCAGCGCTGACCAGACGCTATAATACGCGTCGGATTGCAAAACACTGCGGAGTCATTGGCCGACTAGACCCCATCGGGTTATTAATCCGCTCGCGTAGGCAAATAAAAATGACGCACACGCGGCCGCCCACGAAATTCGCATTGTGTAATAATATAACGAGGGACACGGCACTAATCGATTCGCCACCAGCTCTGTAGATAAGACTGTGTGTATGTGTGTGTGTGTGTGTGAGACAGGAAAATACGGAGCCCCTAATTGAATGCTTATTTTTAACGGCTGAAAATCTTAATCTTGCTCTACACGCACTCGCTTATCGCAGTCTGGATTTGATTTCGCGCGACTTCCTGGTATACTACCTTTTGAAAAACTTGCGGCTTGTTTCTTATTCTTTTTTATCTTCGCGAACCCAAAACTTTCTTCCTCTCTGAAAATTCATAAATCGCGCGGGTGCAACCGTGGGCGTAGCCAAAAATCCGGGAACTAATGGCCACTGCAGGAGAGTATACACCTAAGAAAAAAAAAAGAAGTCGCATATATATATACGCAGCGCATAAAGCGGAGAAATTTCCGCGTAGAGGGTGCTTGACCTTTGCTCCGACCCTTGCGCGACGTTAACCCTTATATGCACGGCGTCATTTGCATATTTATCGCGTACACGCAGCGCAGCAGTAGCCGTTTATGTATTCGCACATGCGCGCGGCTTGGCGTTAATGAGCGTTTTGCCTTTCTTAAAGTCTCAACCGCTACTGCGGCTTTTTTTTTATTGGACCGAGAACTTTGAGATTTGTGGCTCGAGTGGCTCTAATTATGCGCGCGGATTTTTGAGCAAATTTTTCCCTGACCCACTTGCGTGTCGTATATAAATTTCTAATTACGAATATTCCTACATAGCGCTGTACTCTTTTGTGTATATATACGCCTCGCTGTGATTATTACGAGGAATAATTTACTGCCCGATGTAAAAACTCAATCACGAAATATTCCTTTGTGCGCGAGAGTGCGGCTAACAAAGGAGAAAAATGACTCGCACGTATTTCTTTCTTTTTTTTTTTACCTCCTCATCGTCGGTAGAAGAGTAATGCTCGTAAAGTACCATCGGGAGAGCCGAGATGGTCCGTCAAACCTGAAGGGAAGACCAGTCCGAGAGATGGATGTACGCGTATACGCGCGCGGGGTTTAACGAGAGAAAGAAAGAGAGACTCTACCGGTTTTCAATGGCAGCGTTCCTCAATCTAAATTTCGAAGCTTTGTTATTTTTTACGAGGCCTTAACTGCCTTTCGACGTTTACGCGCTCGTATTTTTAGGATTCAAATTTTCGGACGGATTGTCCTCGTAAAAGATTTTCCCTCCGAGAATCGAGTACGAACGCAAAAATAAAAAGAAAACAAAGTCGAGAAACTTTTTAAAATCAAGCAACAGATCCTTCACATAATCACGATGATCGTGTCTTCGTCACAAGGTGTTCGTCGAAAAGAAGAGAGATTCATAGAATCGACTGCTCCGCCATCATCAGTGACTCGCGCGCACAGTTACGACGAGGCCGAGGCGGTTTGACCAGGTAGACACGTTCGCCACGTGGTGACGGGGTCGTTGGCCCCTCGAGCTGCGCCGGCAACAACTCTCGACGCCACAGTGTATATAAGAAGGAGAGCTGAGCCCTTTACGGCCGAAAGTCTTTGTGGGGTGCCATACTTATATATATACGCCCCCCCGGAAGAGAGACTTGGCGCGCGGGACGTTAGTCATTTTTCGGCGTCTTTTTACGTAAAAAGTCTAACCCGTTACAAAATTCAACCTTATCAGCTTACAAAATTTTCATTCACTCCCGTCAGCCGACGCGGCCCCGCAGTTCTTCCCGTCTCGCTTTGAAACTCGATATCGCGCTCGTCCTGATAATGACGGGACACCACTCGAAAGAGCACATACCACCACACCGCCGGATTATATGCGCGGCCGACCGTGACTTTGAACTCTCCGGAGAGAGTATAATACCCCGCGCGCATTGCATTATATCTCGTCGTCGAGCGAGAAAATTGTTGTATATGGGCGTGTAGTTGCGTCGAGAGAGAGGATGGATTTTTCGGAATGTGGCGAAAATTGAGGAAGCTGTCTCGCGCGTGATTAACGGCTACTGCGCGTATTATGTACTATAATCGATGCGTGAGCCACTTGCAAATTCGAGCTGATTAGGATATTAGAATTACATATTCCCTGTAGTCGCGTAAATTGCTTTGCTTTTAGAATAATATCGCGTTATCGCCGTTAGGATTCTTTCACGATAGCTGCGTATATATAATACTTAGGGTTTTTTACAGTCCTCTCGACGTTGTAAATCAACGTTAAACCGGACGCTTACAGCCGAAAATTTTATATCCCACGCAGCTCCCTCGAAATCGGATTTATAACGGATTGATGAATCTCCACTTGTTGTATACAAATCCCAGCATCGTCACCCCCTTTATACCTACGCAACGATGAGAAAACTGAAGAAGAAACGCACCGGCCGTGTATATATATACAAGAAACAAGAGCATCAGCGCCGGCAGACGAGCAGCAGCAGCAGAGCCAAAAAAGAAAGAGAGAAGAATCAAAGAGAAGGAGCCGACTTGACTATATACAGGTACGCAGCGCGTTTCGTAAAGCGGGACCCCGAACACCTGCGGTCGACGACCCTGCTGTGCGTGCACGTATATATATACATATATACATATCGCGCTCGCGGGCTCACGAAAAAATTCCTCCTGCTGCTACACCTTGTACACAATGTCGGGCTCACTCGCACTCTCTCTCGAGGCTCTTTTATTATCTTAAATAGGAATTCGATATGCGCAGCTTATATATAGTTATCGAGAGTGACCCTTTGATTTTACGCTGGGAATCGTATAATAATGAATAGTGACCGATGAAAACAGATCGTTTCTTTCTCCTTTTTACTCTCGAGCCGCGCCGGCGCGCTGCTGGATATGTCGACCAACTGGTTTCGGCGGAGATTATTCGATACAACTATTCTCGGATTATAATTGATGCAGTGGGCTATTTTTAACAAACGCAAGATACAGTTACCGCCTGATATAATTTATACACACACATATATATGCGTTTCGATTTAAAGGGGAGTGAAAAATTCGGTGCAATAAAACGCCGTATAGGATTGCCAAGCCTATGTTCTTGAATTTTAATGACTGTAGCCGAAGAAAACGACGTATCCAAACCGCATTTTTTGTTCCTTTCCAACCAAGCGAGTGTAAATAATCATCCCGCAGGATTTCATCATCTCTCCCTATATCTCTCAGCTTCGAAACCAAATGAAACCAACCGACCAAAAAAAAAAAGAAGAGAAGAATCCCGAAGCGGATCGGATCATCGACTCGCCGCGGCTAATAGACTCCCGGGAATCAAAAAGACTACCACCACCACACACTATGATGCAAGCGCGATATCTCGCTCAGACGACGACGACGACGCGGCCAAAGAAAACAGCTGGTAGCGTCCAAGAGAGAGAGAGAGAGAGAAGAAACGAGTCACGCAGAGTTCAATGACTCAGGCGCGCTCCTGATTCGCCTTGAGCTTCCTCCTCCTCATCGTCCTTTTCTTCTTCGCGCGAGCGAGCGTTACTCCTTTTTTTTTCTTCTTCTTCTTTCAAACGCGAGTCGTTGACGTTGTTCTACAGAGTGCATGTTGCCACTAGAACTACTGCACACATTGGCATATTGTTGTGTGACTCACGTGTGCGACCGAGGGCCTGTTATACTGGCTGCACACGTGCTACTGGGATTGGGTTACCAAAGCTGAGAGCAGCATCTTTCTTTCGCGATGATGTATATACGTATATATACCTATACACGGTGAGAGGCTTTAACGAAGCAAAGTCTCGCAACATTTTGAAATTGCGCCCATCACCGGATGACCGAGGCTATGTACTTACAATCAGCCCTCCACAAATCAAAAGTCCCCCGCGTAAAAAGCAGCGTGCTGCGCAACAAAGAGCTCGTTCATTATCCAACGTGACATCTCTCCTTTTTGTGTCTTGTCGCTCGCTATTAAGTAATATCCTCCGAGCAGAGAGAGAGAGAGAGACTCGATGCACGCGTGTAACGGTATACACTATAGCAGAGCACAAGTCACGTTTTCGGTGTCCGATCAGTATGCGCGCGACGTGCGTGCGGGCCCTTTTGGGGAAAAATTCAAAAGCTCTCGCTTGTCGCGCCCGTATATACGATGCTTTTCGAGCTGGAAATTAAAAACCACACACACGGTATACCTATATGCACACAAACACACACACTCGCAGCTCAAAAGGCGTGTCTCCTATCCGCGCGCATATATATACACTCTCGGACAAGTGTGTACACACACCGACACAGCTATATATATACATACGCTCAGGTACACACACGCGCGGGTCGTTGAACTTGGCTTTTGTTCGTGGCTGTATAATACACGTATACGCTCTCGGCCCCTCTCTCTTGGCGCACGCGGGCTAACGAAAATGAGGAGAGGCGCCCGGAACCGATTGGGAAAAGCCGATCGATCCCACAGAACGCATCATCAGCCTTCCTCAAGGTCTTTGCCACCTGCCGGCGCTTTCTGCTTCGATTATCGCTTTCTTCGAGTGGATCTTTCTTTCCTTCTTTTTTCTTTTCGGCGGAGAACGGGTGAGAAAGAATTGGATCCGGGAGCGATGGTGCGTATAAGAGAGGGGGTTGCGATCGGGAAATCGATTGTTATTCTGAGGAAGTGGAATTCGAAGCATCCATAGATGATCGGTTATTCTACATATACGCTTATAGCCGGTGTGTATAACGAGTTACGGGATGTGTATACGTATACACTACAAAAGAAGATTCCGGGCGATTAATCTCACGCGGTGTATTATGCAGCCGGCTATTAATAGACAGATATATACGGACCAGCCTATAACTGTATATACCTAATAATTCATCGTTTTCCGCGACTAGTTCGATTTGGAAGAAAAAAGTAGACAGTGCTAATCGCTAATCCATCATAACCAGCAGCCATTAATGACCAAAACTCCCTCGAAGAACCAGCCCCCTATCAAGTGTCCAACAAAGGGAATAAAAAAAGAACCGCGGCCACAGTACACCCCACGCGATATAGATCAGTGATATTACTGCATAGGACAGCGTATGCGCTTTTCCTCGTTGTTTATTAATTATGGATCGATATACTCACACACACACACACACACCTGTTCTCTACATCACGCACGCGCGTGCATCGAGCCGTAGCAGTATATATATAGTTGCATACACACAGAAGCTTTATGTCCTTCCCCAGAGGCGTCAGTGTGTTACTGACCCCGAGTGACCCTGCGCGCCGCAGGTATAATACACACAGTCGCGTGCGGCGCCGATTTCAATTTTCGAAGCGCGCGCGCTCGCGCGGGAACTTTACCCGCGGCTTTGGGGAGGTTTATGCTATATAGCAAAGCTGATGATTTTATTTTGCGGTGGTAAATTCTTTGATTTTGAGGGAAAAAAAAATATTTATATACAGAGTTCATTATCCTCGCATCAAAACAACGACGTCCACAGCCCTTAGAGCGTCACGGCTCGATCGACGTGCAGTAAACACGATAACTCTTGCCATCGGTTACAGTATATATATATATATAGGGAGAGAGAGAGACGACTCGACGAATAACGGCAGATTCATTCACCGCTCGCTGTACTCCGCTCGCGGGATTCGCTCGAGTGCGCCGTGAGAAAACGGTAAAAAAAGAGCCTCGGCGAATGCCCTTTCGCGGCGGCGGCGGCGTAGTAGTCTTCGACTTTAACCTACTGTTTATAAAGTAGCCACGAAAACTCACCTCTGATGGTGCTCGGCATGATGATGATGATGATGATGATGTTTCCAATCGCATATCCTGCTAACCAAAGTGTGTAGATGCGTGCTTGGTCCTCAGCGATGAACAGATAAAAAAATGCACTTCACTATTACAGTCGACACTGACAGCAGCAGCAGAAGCACGTATTATTGCAGCAGAGATATAGAGCCACGTCTCGCGAATGTTTCTTTATAAAACGCAACCCCGGCTCTTTAGCCTCCCGGAGAGTCAATGGCCGCTCGGCTACGTGGCTCGGCACAAGAGGGGTAGTTAGTAGTAATATAGTAGCGCGTCGTTCTCGAGTCTAGAGATATCGTCAGGTGGAGAACTTCCACCGCATTTTGGAGCTAGCCGGTTGCACTCCGGCCATATGAGAACCCTCTCTTTTGTATCACACTTTTATTATTATTATTATTATATATATAAAAAATTATATATATATTATACGCGAGGATCGGCCACCGGCACTTTGCTCACTCCATCCATGTGTGCACAAGCTGGATTCTCTCTTGCTCGACGGATCACAGATTCTTATTCATTTACTTATAAAATATACAATATACATCATCACACACTGAGATTGACGCCGCCGCCGATTGTCCGAGACGCGAGTCCGCCACACGGTCAACACCACCGACTCGCACACTGTCTTCCGTCGAACTCCGTCGTTGAAGAATCGAAAAAGACGGACAGAGGAAGAGAGAGAGAGAGAGAGAGAGAGAGAAAGAGAGAGAAAGAGAGAAGGAGACTCGACAGATAGTAGAGAAACACACTCGAGGTATACAGGGGATCGGAGCGGCGAGTGCGCGTCCGCGAGTATACACGGACGACACGAGAGAGTAGTCGCGTCGCGCGCGCGAGCCTACACACAGGAAAAGGAGAAGAGCGAGAGAAGGTCGGTGGTTCGGTGGTGGTGGCCGATGAGTGACTCGTATACCGGCTTACGGTACAGAGAGATCCACAGGTGCGAGAGAGCTGCGCGCGCCCCCTCCTATACCCCCTCCTCTCTCCCCCCGCGTCAAGTAAGCGCGAGCAACCCCAAGCAACCGAGTCATCCCCACCTTTATGTTCTCACGCACCGCGAGTCGCCGTCGTGTCCTCCTCCTCCTCCTTCACTTCGATGCTCATACTCGGATGCCGCTGCTTTGGTTCCTCGGGACGACCGCGAACGTCCTTCCAGAATTTAGGCGAGCACTGTCTGCGTTATCTCATCGGGGTCGTCGACTCTTCGCCGTGCGCACCTTTGTTTACGTGTCGATCTGTCGATTCTCGGTATCGAGATATATCGGCTTTTTTTCCTATCTAAAAATATACGCACGTGAATGTAATTAACCGAACGCGTGGGCGTACGTTATTATATACAGTTTAGCAGTCTCGCGTACAATCTCGTGATATTTGAATGGACGCGCGTTTCGGCGGCCCGTACGATCCTGTGCATGTAATGCAAGTACTCGTTGGCTCACGGCGAAGAAGGCATTGACCTCGAATTCCTTGAGCCGTCAATTTTTAATTACATCACCGCACACACCTCGTGTGTGTGTGTGTGTGTAAACCTGCCGCCGAGTTGAATGCACCCGATAACAACGGTTTGAAATTTAATATACGCCTAGATCCGATATTGTATGACGTTATCCCGTGGGGAATTTAAGCTAGCTTTCAATTTGCCAAAAGAGAGTGTAATCGGTCGCCGTTAATACACAAAAAAGAGGTACAACGAGAGTGGCAATGACCGCCAATTTCTTGGATCAGCGAATATTATCGTTACGTCAGAATTGTTCGCGCAACTCCGTCAAATTCCTCAAGCCGTATATCCCAACGAAAATATTTCTAAAAAAAACTCGTACATATACAGCTTCGAAAATCCCGTCGGAAAGCACATCGCGGCGCTTTAAACTCTCAAGGTAGGCCGTCGACCGCGCTGCATCATCCAGTCCCCGAATTCCTTTCTCTCTCTCTCTCTCGGACCCAAAAGAGTCTCTATACATATACGTATACACACGTAGGTAAAGTGCGCTCGCGTCTAAATTTAATGAAGCGACATTGACCTTGCGCGATTGGTGCAGGTCTCTCCCTCGGTGGAGAAAAAAAACGCGGAAGCGCCGAATGTAGGTAGGGTATATACAGTACGTGCGAAGAGGAACGGACCAATGAGGGAACGAGCCGAAAATGGAGTGCTGGAGAAAGAGAAAGAAGAGTAGGGGAAGACCAGGGGGCCGTTGCCATTTCGGAGATTGTTGAACTATGCGGGTTGATGACTCCTTCGTGGCGAGGAAGGAGTTTCGAGCTCTTTGCTGTTATACACACTTCACGCACAACCTGACTCAAGGATTTTTAACAAGAGAGAGAGAGTTCCTTTGTATAACGAATCATCGCTATTTCGGTGTGCGTGCGCGAGAGCTTTTTGGGTCTTGTGTAGGATGTGTCACTGCTTATTTTTGAACGAGATTTTATACAGAATGTTATTCGGAGTGCCGTAAACATTCGATTTCATCATATATACTTTCACGGTGTTTACCCTCTCCAACTCTCGCCTATGTCCAAAAATCCTCTCTCCACCTCGAGGAGAAGAGGCTCTCCAGTCGCTCTTTGAACCTCGAGGAAAATCTGTACATACATCGTACTTTGGCCAGAAGAGCCTGGCAAACAGCCTGTACAACATTTGAATCGATAGACTTGCGGCTCTCTGGGCTAGGAATAAGAATAAAGAAAAAAGAGCCGACCTGTACTCGTCTAGTCGGTATAGAGTATGTGATCGATCGACGCACGGGAACAGAGGTACGACGACGACGACGACGACGACGACGACGACGACGGAGGTGTATAAGGCACATCTCTCTCTCTCTCTCGCGAAGAGCTAAAGAGCCAGCCGCGCGTCTTATAACCGAACGTGAATATTCCGATGGTCAACGACCCCGGGAGAGCCGGCAGCAGTCGTATACGCAGCGGCGGCCTTTGGCGCCGAACTCGAAGAGAACCTCTGTATACCCTCTCTCTTTCTGTAATAATATAGGTATATATACGGTTTATTATAAGAGGGAGTTGGCTTATGACCGACAGTAATTATATCGGCGCAAGCTCGCTTCGGTTTTTAAAGTTTCACGGAACCTATCGAAAAGCCTGTAAATCCAATCGCGTCACACACCGAGAGACAGCGGTATAGTAGTAGGCATATACACATAATACCCACGGCGACGAGAGAGCAAGAGAGAGAGAGAGAGAGGTTCAGCGCGACCGAGAGCCCAAGGAGTCAAGAACCTCCCGCTCGTTCTCTCTCTCTCTCTTTCTCTTGGCTGCATCTCGTATCGCGCGTATAGTTGAACGAACTGTGTGGACCGACGAGGTAGGCTCTCCTTCGTCCTTCCGGAGAGGCGAGCGAAGCAAGTCGAGTCGAGCAGCGCATAGCTATGCCGCGAGCCGCCCGCGGAACGGTAAAAGCTTATACCGGTGTGCAGCCGGGCCCTCGGGCCCCTCTTCTCTCTCTCTCTCTCTCTTTCTCTTCTTCTTCCCGCCGCCACCACCGCCGCCGCCGTAGTCGTGGCTATATACACGTGTATATATGGCGTATGGTATATATATTTATACCTCCACAAAGCGCGGGAGAGAGAGAGAGGTGAGGCGATGTAACACTGCCACCGGCTAGCGGTAAGAACCCCCACTCTCCCTCTTATATACCACGACGAGCTCGTGGTTGCGAGAGAGAGACTGTGGATGGGAGGAGGTGTATAGAGCCGAAACTTTGCTGCTGCTGCTGAGGTTGTGGCTTTCGTGGCTCTGAGAGAATCAATGCTTTTTTCCAGCTGCTGTCGATTTTAATTGTGGGAATCGGTCGTCGTTGGGATTTAAAGTTTTAGTCATAACCCTCTTTTCAAAAAAGTGATGGTTGGATATTTTGAAGATTTTAAAGACAAATTTTGGCGTTAAAACAAAATTTACTCTTGTTCCAAAATCAGAAGCTTGAGGATCCAACTGTAGTAACAATGAAAAAAAGTAGGGAGAAAAAAGCACTGCTGTATAATAACAGTAGACTCAGACAATTGCAGCATGAGTAGTCAGCAGTTTTGGTATAGGAGGCACACCGCTGCATATACATTCTACGCGCAGATTAAGACGAAGGAAGTAAGAAGACCAGTCCAAATCTGTTTTGTTCTACGGTTTGATTTGATAATATATTAATGAAGCTACCAGTTAAATAAAAATGTCGTTGAGAGTATGTGTAAGTTCGTACCTCCCATGTACCGCGAGCTGAAACATTCGTATTCATAGCAGTAAAACAATTGTAAAGGTATAATTTAACGACGACGTGTTATCAGCGAGTTTATAGCCGGCCGCACGCGCGTTGTACACCAAAAAAAAAAAGCGCGGTAGCGCCTGAGTGCTTTTAGCGATAACTCGAGCTGCAAGGAAAAAGTCTGCGGCTCGTGCAAAAACCCTCTACGCGCGTATCTCTCTCAAAAAGTATCACTCGAACCTCGCAATTTTCCCTGGCGCGAGCTTCCGACAACGGTATTCAATAAATGTCGATCGTCAAGCCAATAAACCACCTAATCGAGCATTCTTTTTTTTTCTCTCTCAACGAAGATCGTAGTGCCTATAATCATCAGCCTGGACAATAAACCATTAGTCCCGGCTGGAAGCGCCTATCCCCGGCTAGATCGTGCGAAAAATGTCTTTAGGTCAATAGTCTCGTCCGCCGAGTACAGTACTCTGTGTGTATGTGTGTATACAGTATATATAGCAAAACAACGCGCCGCGCATCTCTCCGCGATTCCTGTAATCGCGGCGTCGGTTGTAGCGGTACCACGGCCCTTCTCCTCGGTTAACCTGTTCTCCCTACCTCCCGAGTAAGCGCGACAAGTGCATTTTAATAAAGGATAATCGATATACGCTCGGGAACCCTACAGCGAGACGGGGATATTGATGTGTTGTGTATGTGTGTTGGCCTTTTTTGGTGCGAGCGGCTGGTTTACCTGGCATAGCCTGAGGGAAGGCATTTTTATGGAGCCGGTCGAGGAGATGCGCTTTTTTATGGTCAGGTGGAGCTGTAATTTGGGATATGGCTGCTCTTTTACGAGATGCCCAGGAGGAATTTCGTCGATGAGGTTTACTGTTACTTTTCGGGGGACTAGGCTGGATATGAGGTGCGTATAGTTTGATCGGTTGAGTAGCCGAAAAGGCAGTTTTTTTTTTTATTTTATACGTGAACATTTTTTTATGCTCCAACAAGTGCTATTCACGTTTACTTTAGTTAGTATAACGGAGGGGTATCGAGAGCTCTTGTGAGCCGAGCGGATACCGCCTGAATTGTGCCTTATCAGCTGCGACTAGGTGACGTCGTAGACTCATTGTCCAGGTGCGGACAATTCTTTCCTTCAGTTCTCTCGAAACATTCGACTAGGACACAGTGACCTCTCACTTCAAACGTGCAGTAAAGAACCAAAATGTTGTAATCTTAGCTTATGATTGTTCACTTTAACAACGATCCGTATAAGGACCACAACGCACATTCTCTTCGCAACAGCCGATGATAGTCTTTGTGATGTTTCTTTTGAGGTTTGGATTCGAGAAGATTGTGAATTGTCTCAGGGTTCACAGCGAACCGATGTTTCTGCTTTTGTTTATAATTTTTCTGTATTTCAAACAGTACTTAAATTAGTAACAATTGTTCAAAGCTTTTTTAATATATTGATTAAAGTATAAAGGTGTTATGTCATTAAGTTTTTATGTAATATGATAATAAACACAAATAAACGAAAGCAAAAATTTTATCTAAAGCATACATTTTATCGAAAGAAAAATTTTCATTCTTATTTCGATAACATTCCTGCTGTTGATTATTTAATTTTTAGGTAACGCGAAGAAATTGCCAAATCCATTTTCTGGAGGTTGGACACAATTTCGAAGATTGCTCAATTTATATTAAGGATCGCTCGCTCAATTTAAATTAAGGAAAATGATTAAAATTAATATCGATTAAATTGATCGCTAATATGAATACATATTTTAATTTTTTAAACAGATTGTGATTGACAAAGAATTAAGTCGATAAGACTTTAATCATCGGGAAATCGATAGCCGAGTGGATGGATTAAAGTCGATCATGTATTAGTACATTTCTATCAATTTTTATTCGATATTTTTCTGTTGCAGAGATTAATCAGTCAGGCTACGAGTGCATTATCAGTGCCATGCGCACACGTACATTTACAATTAATTGGCATATTACTGTTCATTATTAATCAACTATAATTAATTACTTAAATTATTGTATTTAACATGGAAATTAATCAAGCGGGCTCCGGGAAGCGTATTTCGCTGAGGTTTCTCGACAGGTGTTTTCCGATACCTAAAAATGAAAAAAAGAATGTAATTTGATCTCACCGCTCTTGAACCGCGAGCAACATCGATTTTAGTCATAATCATAGTGATAAATCTTAGAGATAAATAATTTTGTCTGTAAAAGCATTTGAGTGCGATCAACGAAATTTTGATTAAATAAAGCAATGAAATTCAACATTTCAAATTATTAACCTCTTTCACATTCTCTTTTATTATCACTTCCATCGATACCCTTATCATCGATTGTGGCACTTCTCGAATCATGTACTCCATAAATCTATTTGTTGTCAAAATTTAAACAATTAAATTTCAATTTTACAGATAACTCTAATTACTGTGGTTCTTATAAACAGAGCAAAGCCGCAATTTATTTCGTATACTATTGAAAGTTTTTGCTGCTGTGATATAAGTAAAAGATAGACTATTTGTCATTTGCACGTAATTCACAAACAACACGCAATGTACATGTAACATTATTATTCGTTATCGGGACAATGATGCCGTGGCCTTGTTGCATTTTACAAATCAGCACCCGTGGTTAGCAACAGAGGTGTATCGCCAGCTTGAATGAGCCGATCGGATGACAACTCTGTGTTATCAGCCACAACTATAGGCCTCCCCGCGGACTTATTTCTTAAGCTTGGCCGGTACTTTCTTGCAGTTCTTCGGGAGCAATCGACTAGGACACACATATTTCTTTCTATCAAAGTGTAGTAAAGAACAAAAGTCTAAAACTACTCTTCGTTTTAGTTATTAACGATCGTTAATCGAAGCAACTATGGGTGCAACGTAGGAGGACCACCGTATTCATCATCTCCGTGTATAACAGACAAGTAAGGATTAAATTCAAATTTTAATAAGCCAATGTAATAGGATATCTCTATACAATCACCTAGAGAGAGATTTCCTTTTGTTTATTCGATACCGTATAGGCATGCCAATATAACCCGCCAGACTCGAATACCTACGCACTCTGCTGCTGCTGCTGCTATCCCCTTGAGCGGCAAATTAATTTTTCCACGCACACACATCTCTCCTCAGCGCTAAAACTGTAAAATCCTCGGGCTTATCCGCGTACGCATCTATTCCCTCAAACTTATCGAACAATAGACTCATTCTCTCTCCTCAATAAAGCACTCGAGAGAGAGAAAGATAGAGAGAGAACCGAAGCTCGCGGGTATTTTCGACGTGAAAAAAAGGCTTGAACGCTCGCGCGTACACACACGCCTCGTTTCGAAATGGCATCGCGTCGCTCGCGGCTCCGGCGAACGGTACATTCACGCGTTATTTCTTTATAGGATGTATCGAGATGGATAATCTGGTGGAGCGAGTGTAGAGGATGGAAGCGAGCAAGGCGCAGAGATGAGACGGAGGACAAAAAAAAGAAAGTTTTATGATGAATTGATTTAATGATGTAATTTACTTACAGAGCCGTTTGACGGACCTTTCGGCGCGTTAATTGGGATTACGGCAAAGACGTCATTGGTACGCTTGGTTGATGATATTCAAGTAGTTTACGCTTTGTGATTCCAAGGATATGTTTTTTTTAATCAAGTAATCGCCGGTTTTCTTTAATTTTCATTTATGTTGTTGTGAAATTCCAAATGTTCTAAAATCATGTTCACGATGCAAAGTATTTCGATAATAACGAGTATGAATTCGTATTGGGTGAAGTTTAGAATTTTTTAATTCAGTCCTGCTAGAAACTGTTAAAGTTGGCTGCCTAATAATTGGTTAATTTTGAAGTAAAAACGTTTTAACTAAAAACGTACAGTTACTGATAGTTACTACTGGACTTAGAGATTTGAATGTTAATATTAGTCGAAAATGTTTCCACTTACACGGAGAAAAAGAACCCCGATGAATCAGTTGTAGTAGCGCCAAGTCATAGTAGCCGTAAAATAAAACCGTTTTGGACTGGCCCCACCGCTTGAACTTTCCGGGTCTAGTCTCTGGCTAGCAACGACAGGTGGCGCATAAATATTTTATTTATAGGAAATTTATTTCCCACATTACTGATTACGCGCAGACTGCATATAGGTATAGCACTATGCCACCCATGTCAAAACTGTATTGTTCGGCTTGCTTAGGCCGCTCATGCTGTAACTGCCAGGGTAAAGTAATGTACAAACTCTGTAATGAATGTTACTTTTTGCGTTAAAAAAATGTAATTATTAAGAAATATATTCTTACACCGCTTTTAGTGTCAAAATGAAAGCGTTAAAAACTACGGATTATGTGGTATGCATTTCAAATCGTCCTATAGCGCCATCTGTGAGCTTGCCTCGCAATCATTTGTGAAAAAACTCTACTTCGCTCATATCTCTTACTCTTATTAAAGTTTTATCGATTTGTAATAAAAACTCTTTGCATTTTCAAGAAAAGAGTTGAAAATAAAGATTTTAAAACTTAAGAAAACAAAATAATATACTGATATACGCTTATCTCAAGAGCTAGTCTATACATGATTGCAGTCGGTATTACAGAGGTTGAATTGAAACAAGGTATTGTTCGCATGCTTATGCTTCTTGTTAGCAGATAATGCTCTAGTAAAATTACTTAGTTTAATACAATTCTGTTCTTCATAAGAAATTTGAAATTAAAAAAAATTTTATAGTCTGAATAATATGGGTCACGTTCGATATTATACGATAAGTTATATAGCTATACTATAAATATGTACTTGCAAAAGAAGTAATCTGTAATGTGTTTGAATTGATAAATAGTTTATAAATAATTATTGTCTTGCTTGCTATGATTTGTTTATTTGCCTTTGTATGAAACCTTTTGTAGCCGCACTTTCTTGGAACAAAAGTTCCATAATGCAAATTGAACAGCTGCTCGCCGTGATGTGCATTCAGAGACACATTTGCATTTTTAAGTGGGGACATTAGAAATGAAAGGTACAAGTTAAATGCTACCTTACGACAGTAATAAATTGTTAGCTCTATATATAAATTACTTGATATATATTAAAAAAGCAATTGTTTTCTTCCATAATGATGAATATCAAAGTTTTATTTTTAATAGTATAAACTTGTCTCTAGTTTTACTGTACATCAGATATTCGGTACGTACGACTACTGTGAATGATGTATATACCGTTTCGGCATAAAATTACGAACCTATCTGTAATAGTTTTTAAAGTGATTCTAAAAGCTTGGGTAATGAAACTTTACGTAATAAAATGGCTTTAAAAGAGTCATTTTCGAATTAAACCGAGACTGCGCTTCGATCTAAATGAGAAAAGGATAGTAAGGGTTCGATGCATTAAAAAAGGCTAAAAAATGAAATTAATAACATTTACAAGGTGCAGAATTTACTTTAGGATGGGGTTTACGATCGATATATGTTTCACGCGCCAAGCAATGCTTTCAAATCAGTATAAATCTTTTCTGCAGAAAAAATTTACTCCTCAATCTTGCAACTCACTTCTTACGTATAACTTTTACGAGTAGCTTAAAATAGAGCACGACCCAATAACGTCTGAAAAGTAGAAAATCGACTAAAAATAATTTTCAACAGCAAAGAGCGTTCGTCAGCGTAGTCTTAAATTCTTGAAAAACTCATCAGAAAATAACCCTCAGTCACTCAGTCACCCGCATAAAATTAATTCGCATGCGTAGAAATCACGCCTCGCAGTCCCGAAGGATCTGCGCGCGAGGTATCCCGTATAGGAGCGCTTGCGCCCCTTGTCTTCCTCGAAGCGCGGCGCGCGCGCGGCTCCAGAGCTCCCCTATATAAAAGCCCGCCACTTGTTGCAGCGATGCCCATACCTGCGCCACACCGTGGGTATCGTACTTTTGCGCTTAGACAGTCAGCGAGTGTGGCCCTTTTGCCTCTGCTAAGCGGGTGTGTGACTCCTGTCGTCGTTCCGAAGCTCGACTTCTGCCGCAGCTTTTGAGGAAGAGGGAATTTTCGAGGATTGATAGAGAGCTTTTTCGGCGAATTCAACAGAGGTGAGTTTTGTCCTTTTTTTAACTATCTCTTTGACAGTTGAGGCATTTTATTGAGACTAGTAATTTTACTGCGAGAAATAGCAGACGCTGGAGAGTAAGTTTATTTAATTAAAAGTTTATGGGGGGAAAATGATTTTAGTTACAAAGTGTTTTTTTTTTCGTATTGACAGAATTTTCCCGCGTATTAAACGGTAAAATACGGGGAAACGAATATCTCGTAAAGCCACGGGAAATTACAAAAGTCGGAAGCGGATGCGGTAGAAGGCTGTGCTTTTAATAATATCGACTGTCCCTCTCATTTGAGCATAGTGTCGAGCGCCTCGCCGAATGAATATTTTTCTCTAAAGTGGTTGACCACACGTGTTTTACACTTATAGTATATCTTGGAAGCTGAATAAAAATTATGATTTTCAATTTTTTTGTTACCCAGAGAAATAAATTTTAAGATTTCCCAGCTTAATCATTGAAAGAGATTGGATAATTCGAGGGTATATCTACTATTGGATCTTATTTTGCTTACGAAAAAAATCAGTTAAATCCAATAATTGGACACTGTACGGTGCATGTAATCATCACTTTTGCGACTTCCTCTGGATTTTCAATCTTTGTCAGTGAGAGAAGCTGTCAAAGTGATTCAAAATAGCTGTGTTTCCTAAATTATTCCACTTCGCCTACATTTCAAGGCCCTAAACCTTGAAACGACGATGTGCAAATCGAAAGTCAATTTATTGTGATGCGTTGAAACGCTTCATTATGCCTGGCCTATAGGCAATTAATAGAGTACGGTATCATTAGGAAATTCGCGTGAGAAGCCTAGCATGTACCATGCACTTGAGTTAAATCTATATAAGCCAAATTAGGTTATTCTCGGAAATACGCTCAATTAAAAATATTTTAGAATTTTATTATTCCACGTGTGACACCTTTTTTGGCTTCCGCAGACGCTATATTCATATTCTTTTAGCGCACTTACATCGATTTAAGACTGTTGAATGCATTGAAAAAATGCTTCGTCAGAGAAAGCTTTTTCCGCATTTTTTATACTTCATTCTTACATCATGCAGTCTACCAAGACTGATTCATATAGTTAGCAATTTAAAGACTGCGATTTTTAATGGTACTACGTGTACGAGGAATAAAATGCGTATCATATTATTTATACACTTGAACTAGACTGACACAATGCTCGAGTATGTCACTATTGACTTTCGATTCCCTTGTAAACTCTTCAACGCTCGGCATCTTTGAAGCGATGTATTGTTTAAATGAAATCACGTATTAAGAATTTGTTGTTTTACGCATCGTAAATGATCGATCATAATAATTAACGATTAAAATTAGATCACCGATTGTTCTGGAAAAAAAAAATTATGATAATCTGAAATAGCTGTATCTTATGCAACGAGGTTAGCAAAACTGCTATTTTAAAATTTTCATGTGCGCGAAATTCGCGCGTAAGGTACACATGTTCGTGTGTAAAGTAAGCTTTTATTGCACACACGTCTTCATGTTACTTGTACTAATCTGTTGCATTTAACTATGAACAATACTTCGCTCAAAATCATCACTCGTCTCAGAAATCTCAATTTTTCACAGTTGAAGTCAATAATCATCGACTGCACGGCGGCAACTTCCAATATCAAGCATCGATTCGCCCCGCACTCTATAATCTCCCGATTCCAACCCCTTGTAAAACTTAGGCATAACGCGCGCTGTCCTACAAATCCCCCCCTCATGGCGAGAGAAAAAGCCGGCGTTATCTCGGAACAAA
This sequence comes from Cecidostiba fungosa, assembly GCA_900474305.1. Lineage (NCBI taxonomy): Eukaryota > Metazoa > Arthropoda > Insecta > Hymenoptera > Pteromalidae > Cecidostiba > Cecidostiba fungosa. The sequence goes on along the minus strand of UCOJ01000855.1, from coordinate 20,083 downwards.
GTGACGAAAGTAAGTATTTAGCTCTAGGCCATGAGGCGCGCCTGTGACACTACCCTAATAAGCTCGGACTCAATGACAGCCGATCGATGTGCGAATCCGTACAAATAATCGGTGAGGTGGCTCGTACGCTCTCTCTCGCATCCGCCAAAGATTCGGCCCCTTCCCTCGGCGACGCATCAGACACTATCGTTCTCTCTCTCATCCCTTTCGCCTCGTCGTAGTCGTCGTCCGATCGGTTTCTTCATTGTTCTTTGGTTGAAGTAACGATTCGGTATACCCATGCGCGTCAAACGCTGCGATCGGAATTTCGAGATTTGGGTCCTGTAAGAGGACTCGGGGTTCTAGCGGTCGCGACTTCAAGTTTCGGCCGCGAAGGAGGAGAGAGAGAGACAGAGACAGAGAGAGTTGCAAGATCGTCGACGTTTATTTTACGGTTTACTTTGAGAAAGAGAATTTCATTGACACCCGGATCTCGCCTATCTGTTGCAGGCCAGTATGAACCTCGATGAGTATCGGCAGCATGGTGAGTCTTCTTTTTGTTTTGTGTAATTTGTCTCTTGTGTTTGTTCGCATGAATTCAAATCTACAATACGTGTCAAAGTTGCCGCGTAACGACGAGTCTTAAAATCAAAATTGAAAGCATAAATTTCCGGAAACACACACAGACTCGAAATTCAACGAATTAGCGCTCACAGCCATCGGGAAATAACAAGTTAGGCCCTATAACTGCCCTTGGGTAAATAAATAAGATAAATTGTCCTCGCTTTCTTGCGCTGAATTTGAATAAAAGCGAGACACGCTCGAATATAGGAATCCTTGGCGTTGAAATGCGCCTCAATAAAGAGAAATCTCCGGCACAGGGGGACTGTGATTTTATGGGCTTGATATTGTCGCGGCACACGACTATTCCCGCATTGGCTATATACTTTCCGAACCCTTTAAGCCGACAATAAACGCTTCTATATCAATTGAGCCCGATGTTGTTTGCCGCTCTCTTTTATTTGATCGGGGTCGCTAAAGAATCTTGTTCCTTATTTATTGGGAAATACATGTCAGCCGGAGGGATCAGTTGCTTATTTTTGAAAACACATCGCGCCCTGCTTTATTTTTCGAATATAGTATTGTATACAAGTCGGATTGATTTTTTTCGCGCTGAGTTTCTGTATTCATACACAAATTGTCTCTGTATTAACGTTAAATTTTCCTTCGATTGCCGCGAGTGAAAAGCGTCTTTTTTCCCGGTCGCGAGTGTTTGTAAGCACCTCCTCAAGGCGGCCGATTCTGTTTGCTCGTATCTGTTTTTAATTAAAAGGTGATAGTTCCTACGGCATAGTAGTCGGTACGACCATCGATAATCGCGTCCGCGAAACCTCTCGGTCCTTCCTTCGTTCGTTCGTTCTTCTATTCATTACCGGGCTCTTCCGTAAAGCGATTTCCGGTTCGGTCTTTATCGGCGCGCTCTCTTCCATGTGCTTTCATCGCCAATGCAGAGACTCGTCCCGGATGATGCTTGGCTTTTTTGCGATCGATTGCTTTGGAACCTTTTAATTCGCGGAGAAAAGAAGAGAATCACATCCACGATGTTTGCTCGGTGTCGGAAAAATGTTTGCTGTGTTTAAACGGAAAAGGAATTAACGCGTCCTTAGACTTTGCCTTTTCTAATTCTGAATATATATCCTCGAGCTTTCTATTTTTAGTCGCGAGTCGATCGGGTCTTATCTATAACGTCTGATGGACGTGAACTTTAATTAAAATCGCGTGCAGCATGTAAAGCTTTTATTTTCACACGCGTCCTTCGACAAGAAAATATCGTCTCTGATGCACGTTTGGCCGTTGTCGTCAGGCAAAGAAATGGTGGACTACATCGCGGACTACCTGGAGAACATCCGCAAGCGACGGGTGTACCCGGCTGTGTCACCGGGTTACCTGAGGAACATCCTACCCCAGGCGGCGCCACTCGACGGTGAGCCTTGGGCCGACATCTTCGACGACATTGAGAAGTGCATTATGCCCGGTGTCACCCACTGGCAGAGTCCCCACATGCACGCTTACTTTCCAGCGCTGAATTCACCGGCTAGTCTACTTGCCGACATGCTGGCTGATGCAATTAATTGCTTAGGTTTCACCTGGGTGAGTGCGCTAATCCTCGATGTCCCCTACTATCGCTCTCGCTCCACGCGTGCACGAGTGCTTCCGAGGGCTTTACAGTTTTACACGCGAAAGTCGAGTCGAGAAGGGATGTGCGACATATATTTTTTGATTGATCGCTGTCGCTCTTCCACTTTCTTGGCTCAAGGGTGCTTGCTGTAAGGGGTTGAAAATGATTTCGTAAAAGATGATTTGATTTCCGATCGCAGGCATCGAGTCCAGCATGCACAGAACTGGAGACGATAGTGATGAACTGGCTGGGCAAGATGATCGGCCTGCCCGACGATTTCCTCCATCAGGTTGGCGGTTCAGGTGGTGGAGTCATTCAGACCACGGCCAGTGAGTCGACTCTCGTATGTCTTTTAGCCGCGAGGACTCGGGCTATCCGCGATGTCCAGGAGAACGATCCGGACCTACTTCCTGCCGAGATCAATTCCAGACTCGTAGCTTACTGTTCGGACCAGGTATGATCATTCATTGGTATACCTGACGACTAGGTTGCGAGGTGAGGTTATGGCACGGTTCTTTTCACAGGCACACTCGAGCGTGGAAAAGGCTGGACTCATTGGATTAGTGCGGATGAGGTACATCGATTCTGACGATAATCTCAGTATGAGGGGCGAAAAGCTGGTCGAGGCTCTGCAGCGCGACCGAGAGGAAGGCCTTGTGCCCTTCTTTGTAAGTAGCGATATATTGTATACTGACGATCGTTGTACGGTTCGTTGTTTCGACGAATTAGTGAGTTTGAATTAGTTAAATCATCGGGGAGGCCATTAAGCAATCATGAAAATCGTATTAATAAACTTGCTGGCCGGACATTCGCTTCTCAACAGCATTCTACTCACAATATCGACCAATCGTCCGATAAAATATACAATAAATGCCTGTCTAGTCACTTGTCCAGCGGCGTTTATGCTTCATCGGAAGATTTAGTTCATTCCGAGTTTGAATATGAGCGCTGGCGATGCAGTCGTTGCGCGAACAATGAGATGGTATTACACCACATAAGAGTTTGTTTAAAATAGTAAAATGTCGCGAGCGATGTATGTGCTGTTGACGTCATCGATCAGATGCTGTGCTTCATAATATCGAGAGATGCAATGAACAGAGCGTAGACAATATTTCAATTGATAATTTTTTATTCCGTAAATAAAAAGTTCTCTTTTTCAATAAATGAATGAAGAAATCAATTTTTCAAAATTGTCAAATGCTTAGTATAAGAATATTTATAAAACCAACTTGTAGCGGTCTAAAAAGTAGCAGCAACTAATGATGAACAATACTGATCCTCTTACGATACGGTCCCGGGAGCCTAGTTCTCTTTAATTAATGTTATATCTTGTACCGGAATATTTCCCGTATCGTACAAATAAGCTGATCTTTATACTTCTAGTTGGCTCCCACGGGTATTCGCTTGTGCAAAAACAATTGCGATCTTATTATTACAATATCTCAGAGAAAATTTTTACCATCCCAGACTATTTGCAATATTGATAACATTGATGGAACGGGAATTCAGTAAAGCTACCTCTTTCTGATTAATCCTTCGAATTTTTTTTCTATTTTGTATAATTGATTTTGTTGAAAGAATGTCACGTTGTTTATAGGTTTGCGCAACACTCGGTACTACGGGAGCTTGTTCATTCGATAATGTACAGGAAATTGGCCCCATATGTAAGTCGCCGTCAAAACTTCTTAAGTCAGAAATTGTTGACTCTTCATTGTTTTGAAACATCTGTTTTGAAAATAGGTGAAAAGAATGGACTGTGGCTACATATAGATGCTGCATACGCCGGTAGCGCCTTCGTTTGTCCGGAATTTCGTAGTTGGATGAAAGGTATCGAATATGCCGACTCTTTCGCCTTCAATCCGAGCAAATGGCTCATGGTTCACTTCGATTGTACAGCTATGTGGTAAATAATTTTTTTAAGTAAAAAATTGAAGTTTATTTGTAGCGCGATATAGTATATACAAAATATTCACTTTTATTAGGGTAAGAAATAGTCAATCTCTGCACAGGACTTTTAATGTGGAACCCATCTATCTTCAGCATGAAAATTCAGGTAAATTGTACATTTAATTATACCAATGAATATTATCTAAAAGTTGAATTATTAACTCAACTTTTTTTTAAACCTGTTTTTACGTAGGACTCGCAATAGATTACATGGTGAGTTGTTCACTGCAATGATATAGGATATATTTTCATTCCCACCACAAAACTCAATTGTTTCACAATTTTTCCAGCACTGGCAAATTCCTCTGTCCAAAAGATTCAGAGCACTCAAACTCTGGTTCGTGATAAGGAACTATGGTATTTCGGGTCTTCAGAAGCACATACGAGAGGTAGAAAACGATTGACCCATCTTCTCCTTTACTGAATAATCAAAACTACAGATTTCATTTTATACGAAATTCACAGGGGGTAAGGTTGGCACAGAAATTCGAGGCTCTGGTACTCGCTGACTCGCGTTTCGAGATTCCGGCTGCCAGGCACTTGGGCATGGTTGTATTTCGGCTGCGCGGCGAAAATTCACTGACTGAGCGACTGTTGAAGAAAATGAACTCACGGGGCAGGGTGCACTGCGTACCTGCTGCGCTTCACGGGAAGTACGTCATCAGGTTCACCGTGACGTCTACCAAGTAAGATTTTGAGAAATGCTAGTTTTAATGTAATACGGGAAGGTAGTGGCAGATGTATTTATACATGTTTGCTTTGTACAGTACCACTAATGACGACATATTGCGGGATTGGGCGGAAATCAAGAGCACGGCTACCGAGATTTTGGGACCTGGTACTAGTTCTCCTTCAAGGGCAAGAGTCTCGTTAGCAGGTAATGGTTATTCGCGCGTAGAGTTAATTTCTATATTAAGAGCTATTTCAAGATACGCAGGGTGTCCAGCTAAAAAAAGATAAATAAATAAAAATTCAGACATCCTGCTTAATATCAGTTTTTCTTAGAAGAACAACAGCATCATTCATATATACACGGCATCAGTATCGTAAGCAGTCGTGTTTGTAAAATTTTCAGAAACTCGCGAGAGAAACGAAAACTTCGGCTCGAGCCTCCTGCTGGCCAATTCTCCGATGTCACCAAAGATAGTGAACGGCAGTTTTGCCGCCATATACGATGCGGCCGACGTCTTCAACGAGTGCATGAAGACTTTTGGCCAGCTTCGTCTGGAGGCTCGGGATAGTCCAGGTACGCGTTCTTTCATGCGAGTTCACTCTTTCTTATAACTATACCTTTTGTCTGTTACTTCGTTCAGCATTCGATGTTTATAATCAGTGTTATCGCATTAATATTACATTAACCTTTGATTTGATTTGACGACAAGTCACTTAAACTGTATCCTGCATTTCAAAGCATGTCAATTCGCTCGCACGTATGTGTTTGCTTTATATTTCAGATACCGTAATTCAACGGTGAAACTTTGCGAAAATTGCAACCTCATTTGCTTTGTAAATAGTTGATAGCTTTTACTTGCTAATTCTGCATTTAGTCCATTAACGTGGCATTTACTCTTTCACAGCAATGCGACGTCGTATCCGAGGAATACTCATGTCAGGGAAGCAGTTTTCACTTGACTCTCGCATGGATTTGGTTCAGGTGAGTTTACGCGTAAATTTCGTTTATCAGAGAAATACATCCAAACCGTAACTTTGTTGGCTCTCACTTGAATTTAACAACTGACCGCATGAGCAGTAAACTAACAATTTCAAAAAAGATCTCGACTACCTTTCTGCAGAATTTGAATTTTTTCACCACACGATCAATGACAAAAATTAAAAACGATGTATAACCAAGCGAAATGTCTGCAGGGATACGCATCCTGCGCTCGTCCGCTATCCGAGCCATGCGCGAATCTACTGCAGGTGCAGGAGGACGAAGACTACGTCGGTAAGAGCGATTCCACTCTGAGCATCGACAAGTCGGAATCCACAATCGGTAAGGACTAACCGCAAGCTCCCCGCGTTGTTCGAGCTCGCGATCCTCCTGTACTACTAATCTCCAATCTGCCACATGCACACCCCGCTTGTATCTCACCCCTTACCGACACCAACAACCAAGTCAAGCTCGATACTCACGCGATACTCAATTCAGGAGACTCTTGCGTGAGTCTCGCCAATCACTTAGGTTCTCAGGATAGCGACGACAAATCGATCGTCAACGGCTCGGCCTACGACAAGTTCCAGCGCTTCAAGGAGTCGGAGGAGGACGAGGAGGTGGAGAACGGTCTGGTGGACGCTGGTAATTCCGTGACAAAGCCCGGTACTGGAATTGGTATATCCAAGAGCGAAACCATCGGAGCTATCAGCAGTTGCTTCAATAACGTTGTCGCTGATGGTGGCACGTCGAAGACGGAACGCTTGAACAGCGAAAATCTCATGGAGAGTGCACAGCTCTGCAGAAAATGCGGTCATTACGTAAAGCAGCAATAAATGAAAATTTAGGCTTCTGGCTCGTTACCAAATTCTTTCACGGAGTATTTTGCATTAAGTGTGTCGAGACTTTCGTCGTATAGTTTTTGCTGCGCGGTTTTCGTTTCCGAGAACGATATGCAAAGCAAGGTATATTTTTGGAAAAAAATTGACATAAAGTCTTTTTTATGCAAGTAAATTTATTCCTGTAGACAATGAAACACATTGCATCCTTCGAGCTATTGAAAATAATCGTTTTCGAGTATTATGATAATGGTTAGATGTACTTGGTGTAAAATACTTCCGATTACGTTTTAAGAGGATGCATTGATTTGTTAGATTGCTGCATAAAGATTCCGCGTGTTCTTCTTTTAATTAGTAAAATAAGAAAAATATTGATCTGTAACCAAAGATTATCGCTTGTTATGTTCTTGCAAGGAACTTGTAAAAAACACGTAAAGTTTGAAATATAATTTTAATTTAACGAATTTGTTCTCATCAGTTGTGAATTGTTGTAAACGTTAATTAATAAATAGTTAATCGCAAATAAATAGTATTAAACAAAAACGTATTAAAATAAATCCAAAATGATTCGGTTAAAAAAGTCGTATCAAAGATGGTCATGTAATTACATATTTTGTTACTACTTAATGAATTACTATTTATATATTATTTAGATAGTTGTCAGTTATGTATAAATGTATTATTTTCATTCAAGAAATTTTTTCCTGAAAACGCAGATATGTCAACATAGAAGTGTGTAAAATAAACAGATTAAAAAAGTATTAATAAAACTCCAGACAAAAGGCTCCTTTCTTATTGTCACGTTCATTTAATTTCTGTTCAGCTTTATAATAATGACAAATTTTTTGTTATAAGATAAAAAGTAATAACCTTACAATAATATTGAAGAAGAAGACTCTGTAAATATTAATTTTACTTTGATCGATGATATGATGTGACAGAATTGCTAACTTTGCTTAATCTTGTATATACATGTATCTCCTATATCATATTTTTTTGTCTTTAATTGTAACAAAGGCAGTTAACACTTTCTTACAATAATTCGCCTTCTATCGCATTCAAAAACAATCTATATCGTTTTTCTCTTAAGAACTAGTGATATTTCGCTGATCAAAGTCTAGCGTTAACATCGGGTCTTTTTCTTCTTTTTACAATCATTACTTAGTCCAACGACAGTATTCACTCTTTGCATATATTATTTTCAATATACTTCTTTTGCTATTATTTTCAATGGAATCACTAATGAGGCAATTGTGAGTATAATGTTCAATATATATTATCTTTCATAAAAAAATGTCATATTTGCTTACAAATACAATTAAATTATACTTCAGCAATCTGATTTACATTGTCATTAAGTGACGATAAAGCAAATATCGATGCGTGAAGAAGTCGATATGTCTAACAGTCTCTACGATTCCTAACGACTAGGGAAATAATATCATGAATGTTCTAAAAATGTTAAATATTCGAACTTTTTGTAGCATAAGCCAAATTATTGCAATCTTTATCTGTTTTGTCCGTAAACTAATCGCATTATTTGACTTTTACATTGCTTGAATCTTCGTTTAACAATGTCTCACTTATATAAATTTGTGTATATCGCATGATTAAAAAGAATAAAACAAGGACAAATTTCAATATTATACGTTTTCATTGAAAAATTTGCACTTCATATAAGAGCAATGAAATATGCATCTATATCTTTTCTTTTCTATGCACATAAGATTGCTGATAAAAATTGTTTTTTATAATAATGTATATATTAATTCACGATAGTCATTTTAATTTCTGATTTAAGAATTCCAAGCGCAATTACCGCTGAAAATGCTTATGCATCTTTTCATTGAATATTATTTAGCTTTGAACGCGCAAGCGCTGTCTCGACAAAATAATAAATCGATGCAATGCCATTGAAAGTTACACAATTATATGTATCGTTGAAAAAAGGGCGGGGCAAAAAGTGCAATTGTTAAGTGTTTTGGGTTGTAAAAAATGTTTTCAGTGCCTTTCAAGGGAAAGTACTGGATAGTTAGATACATAATTCGAATAGGTAAGGGTGTGCGATATTTTTCGTTCTTTTCAGATATACAATAGACACACGATTCGGTGTCAATTGCATAACACTTGAGAGTATACCTTTTATGTATTTGATAATTTATAATATATATATCAATGCTTTTCCAGCGGTTTAACACTGATTGCGGGTGCAACATAAAGTATATAGTATGATTATACATTCAAAATCGAAAGGTAAAAACATGTCATTTAAGGTAATACATATGCTTACACAATTGATAATTCGTTCGTGTATAATATAACAATAAGAAGCTTCTTGCTGTTAGCTGTCAACTTGGAGGGATTCTGTTCTGGCGACATAACGTGTAGAAAACTTTTTGCGATAGTACCTCACATGGCACGTGGATTTTACGGCTGCGAGGCCACACAGCTTGACAATTAAAATCGAAATCATAGAGAAGCGCAAATTCGTAATTTGAGAAAAAATAATTATTCATCTTGCGTATCATTTCCGGTATACTTCCTCGTACAATTCACCTATCAAAAAATCAGAGTAAGTTTTGTGCAAGAGGGTCTGCAAACATTAAATGAATACGTGATAACAATTATTTTTACTAATTCCTGAAAAAAAGAATCGAACTGTACAGTACAATTTTTCACATCCGAGTCATGGTAAATTACAGTGGTATTGTGAATAAAAGGGAAATATAAATGTGAGAAAAAGTACGTATAAAAAAGAAGATAAATACCGTAATGTAACAATACACGAATAATTGCAGTTTTGATATTAAGTAAAAGATTTTAAATTCCATTGTAATAAAGAAACTTACATTGAATTCTTGACAGGATACACATTATATTAAAATAAATTAACGATGCTACATAGTTCCGAGAAAAAAGACTCGACTATATTGAACACCCCCCCTACAATGAATTTTAAATAACCCATAATAATAATTTTTTCTCGTTACACAAAATATCCTGGCTAATTTCATAAATACTTAAATATACATAAGCGTGTAAAAAAATTACTGTACTGATTACGATTTATTAATCATGCAGTTTCGACGCGAAAATTCGAGGAACAGTGTTTATTTGATAAACAAAGCTCATCGAAATTTCTCTATTGCTTTATCCAAGCTCGATTTTCGCATATTTTGCGTCAGGTCATTCATTCAGCTTTCAATCCCAAAATAATCACTCTCTCGTAACAGAATTATCGAAGGCACTCACGTCACACGATTATTCCAATTAATTGAATGTAGGTTAAAACTAGTCAACAAATGATACATTAAAATCATTGACTTAAAAACTACAGTGTCATGTATAATCTACAATATAATCTTCGTAGCTCGAAACTGCTGCTCGTCTTGCTCGTAAAATGTATACAATATACATTACTCAGCTAATAATCAAAAGTGAAATATATAAAAATCAACAATAAAGTTCTTATGATACAAACAATAATATGTATATCTTAACAACTACAGAACACAAAGAGATAATCGGCCTAATTATAAGAATAAAGTAAAAATAAAAATAAAAGATACATAACGAGTGTGGCCTCACAGCCGCGCGTGCTACAATGAACAAATGACGCGACACGAGCCGCATGGCCTGCCAAGGAAACATCGCGCTGCAGCGACATTTATTTGGCAAAAGGCTCCAGTGTGGAAAGCCTTTCTGTGAGGATAAGAGCGTTCAACTTGACCTTTCGCGGCCCCTGTATCACACACAGAGGCCCTCCGGGCACAAACTGAAGGCTCGCAGAGTGCCTTTATTTTTCTTTTCGTTTTTTTTTGTTTGTCAGCAGGGTGGAAGGTAGGTTCACTTTTTATTTACGCGAATAGCTTGTTTACTGCGTACGTGATGGGCGAGTGTCTCTCGTTGAATCGCATCCAAAAAATTTTAATTAAAGCATTGATTCTAATCGGGCAAGTTGAAAACGAAGAGTGTCGTTTGAGGAGTTCTATTTTATTTTTACACCTGACTCACGTATTGGTCGTGGTAAACAAGCCATTGCGTTTGGATACACTACTTGCAGTAAGTTTATAAACATCTACTACTTCATGCTATCATGCTGTCGTGTGAGACAAAAAACTATTATGTTGTATTGCGTATTAATAACACTTATACACAGGAATATTTGGAGAATCACGTAAAACGTATATATACCCTTACGAGGGCTTTCATCAAATTTTCACTTTTTAAAAAACTACGCGATTCGATTGTAAAAAAGTTATTAACATACAACGCTTAACATTCTCGTGGAAGGTAAATCTTAAAGTAAGTATAAACGAGACGAAAAGAATTTCAAAGAATAAATGGGTGGCCAGCGCCGGCATGCAATGGATACACCATATCTAAAAACATATATGTTATTTACATCGATATCTCTGTTACGGTATAGGTATACCGTATAGAGAAAAATAGCGAAATCATATGGTCAATCAAAAAAATTGCTGACAACGAGGTAGACAATGGAAAGCGAAAATCATTCCGACAGTAATTTTCTTTATCGTGAATAATTAAAAAAAATTCAATGTATATTGTTGAATTCGTTCGGTGTGATAATACTCTTTGTTTAGTCTAAAAATAATTCACTATATCTACGCAACTTGTGATGATACAGTGCGACCGTGCTTCACTACAGTAGCATCTCATTCGCACAGCCGAAGACACTTCGATCTCAGATCCTTCGACGTCTTCGATCATCTCTTGCATATTACAATACCCTACGAAGTCCGTTTTATGCTCTCTGACTTATTGTCTAAAGTTATTAAGGTACTTGCATTTAATATATTCGTTATTAATACTCTATGTTCTCAGCGACATACATCGGGTTCATCGTGAAAGAAGTCCCATCTCTACGAGATCAGTCGATCGAAGTGCTTCTCTATATTACGATGCTACTTATGGAAGAAAGAAAATACACATTCGCTCGGTAACTCTTGTTTGGTTAACTTTGGTGGGCATGCCATCGTTATACACATGCCGCGTGGAAAAAAACGCGTTTCAAGCCCATCGCTCGTCTGCCTTGCGATGCAGTATCTTAATTTTTGTATGTTTTTGTGTCTGTACTTTCTAAATTATACGTGTTCGTTTGAAAAGAAAAAAAAAAGAATAATTTATGGTTTCACAGTGTGCTATGAGTATATGTCTTTTTACTCGAGCTTCTGTCATAGTTGAAGTATATCATAGTGAAAGTCGTAAACAAATCAACACAAGGATGCTTAAAAAACCATTACTCTAAGTATACGTGAATCAATCAAGAGTGTATAGATGAAACTAAATCAGCGTTAGTTTGAAATCAACGAAGATTGCACTAATTTCACTGATCTTCTAGCGAGTAAAAAGATGATTCAAACTTAGTTCCTTCGCCGATTTCAAACTACCTGCTTTCCTTGGCGAGCAAGGAAAAATCGTTGTCGCAAACAATCCAAGAGCTTCGGCGCTTTGATCTTTAACGTACAAATACGAAGAGCTCTTAGATTGACGAGTTTCGATTCAATCGATTCTACAGACTACATTATAAAATAAAAACACAAATGAGAGCAACGTCGAGATGGACGATATCGGATATATAGTTGACCGAATCGCGGAAGACCCTATGATCAAAAGGTTAAATATCACAAATTGCAGTTCAAGTCTTTTGTTGTCGTTTTGAAATGCCATCTCGTTCATTCTCTCATTTGATGTAATCAATGTATCGCATTAGCTAATAGTATAGTTGATGATGTTGTTGTTGCTTGTAATTACTTAATTGTTTTTCTCAAATCTATGATGAAAGAGTTGCTGTTGTTCTACTGAAGGACAAGACTGACTTTGAAAAAAGATAGAGAGTTTTGTTAACGATATTCATCACAGCGAGCTACAAAGCAAGCCTGGGGTTTTACGGAGGACGGAGTCGAGAGCGAGGATCGTCGCTAGGATACAGGGAAGCAGAGGACTGGCGAGCAGGGACGAGGACACACGATTGCACATATCTTCCTCACAGAAGCACATGTGACCAGTGCCGGTACTTTCCATCATGCACACGTGGTCCACCATGAATAAGTTTATCTGCAGTTGCGACGTGCACGTTCTCCGGACGCTCTCGTAGGCTGTGAAAATCAATACAACAGGTTTGCCGTTACAACGTGACGTCGACATGTCGATTGCCTTTGTTTTCTTTTTTTTTTCTATATTTGTTTGTCTGGTTTGGTACGCTTGTGCTCGAGTTTCTCATTTTATTGATGTCGATGCTGGCTGGTTGCTCTTTCGCTTGGTAACGAAACGCCATTCGCGTGTGCGTGTGCGCTAAGTTATTTGAATTTTAATGAAAAAACTTGGAGTTTTACTTTTTCTCTTTCAGTCCCGAGAGAAGATTAAAAGTGAATTTTTTCTGACAAGAGACTCGAGGATCGGGGCGTCCTTCGATATGAACTTTTTGTTAGCGACTAATAATTTCGAGATTACAGTAATATTATACGCGGGTATATTATAAGTGCGACCACACGCCGGTTCTAAAAGGAGATTTCGAATAGAAGTGAAGATAAACGAGTTTAACGGGACATTAATATACGTGCCTTTGTGTTGGTTATTGATTTATGGATGGAAAGTATCTTCAGTCTCAACTATTAAAACGAGTTATTAAAATGTTAACAGTTATATACATATAAAACGCGAATGGCTTTTCATCACAGCAACAATTCAACCATAAGAAATGGATAGATAAGCAAATATGTTAATGACCTTGTTCCCCTTGTTTGGTTTGTTCAATGTTCAATTGAATTGACCGCGTCGTTGTAACTTACGTGATTTAGCGTTTCGAACCATTTTTACGCAGCAACCGTTGCAAGTCATGAGCGGTGGCTGATCCCTTGGCAGGGCCGTGTAGTTGAACGGATCTTTGCATCGCAGATCCGTCCAGGAGTCGCATTCGTAGCAGTATACAGATCTCGCTGGCAAAACGTATGGAAATTTGTATTATTAAGTGCCATGACTAAATTTTCAATTATTAGTGGGCTTTAAAATTAGACTCTGTGATTTATTATATTGCTTGCTCAGAGGCAGTGTGTCGCAGTTTCCAGGCTTCGAAGGACTTCGAGTTAAGCACATTCAAAAGCTTACGTAATTTTAATACGATCGAACGTCTACTGTGCTAAACTCTTTCAATAGAGCACACTTGAAACTTCGAGATCGATTCTACTTGGCTGAAAATACATGCAAAATCAATCGAATCCTCAGTAAAATAAATCGTAAACAATCGCATTAAGCGTATAATATAATATACTGTAAATAAAGTTTGAAAGTATCGACCAATTTATTAATTTAGGGTTCTTAAAACGTATACCTATCGATGCCAATTTCATCATGCACTGTCATAATAATAAGTGGAACGATTCTTATTAATTTCATATATTTACATGAGATCGACTAATGAGCAGAGAGCATGCAGAATGTTTTATAGCCCTTTTTTTGAAGAACGCTGATGAAGCGATTACTTATACTCACTCTGACATTCAGCGTAACAGACACTGATTATTGTAGCGAGCACCGTTATCACTGGAAAAAGGGGGCGTTACTTTCAGCGATTATGATTTTTCCTAAAATCTACTGTGAGTGATAATCAATTGCAAATGCTATAGCTAATTCGCTAACTACTGTCTCATTTGGGCACTTACCATCCTGGCATGTCATAATAAATTATTGCTTTATTTAACAATGGCACGTTACTTAACATAAATGAAAATGAAATACTATGAACAGAAAAATGAAAACATTGATGATTAATCTTAATTATTTGCTATAATCTATATCAGGTACATTAAATTCACATCTGCATGAGTACTAAAGATGATGCAAAAAATTTCTATTGTTTGAAAATTGGTTCAATCAAATGGGGAAGTATTAAAAAAATATTGTTTAAGTAACAGAATTTAACGGGGCGTTCAAGCCACGGACTTTTGAAATATATAGCTTGCACACAAAAACTAAGCCGGAAAAGTCGACATATCCGGGAGGAAGAAAAAAAAAACAAAAGCAGATATAAATCGTTACTCACCCGTAGTGACATAGTGCGGTGCCATTGTTTCTCACTATTTACTGCTCGGGTGGGATCTCACCTTCGCAAAATGATCATACTGATGATATATCGGTGGCGGCAAATCTGTGCAGTCTTTGCGTTATCTACTCGTAAAAAATATCAGATCTAATTATTTGTGTCTCAAAAAGTGTTCGAAAGCTTTCTTAAGAAACTTTTGTAATATAAATATAGATACATTGTCGACTGACTATTATAGTTTATTGAAAAATTAACATTCTTCAAACTAATTACGCATTTTTACGAATTTAAAAGTACATTATGTGCGTACTGTTTCTAATGATGAGCAGTACATTCTACTTTGCATAAGATTTTGAAGTATGAAAAAAAACTATCTAATTATAAGCGTCAAAACTAATTGATAATCTCGCGGAAATATTGAAAAAAGTGATTTATGTTATATACGTGAAAAACATGCATTACTAGTAGTAGAATTAAAGTAAAAAAAAGACTGAAAAGAGATACGTGATTTACTTGCCCTTTATACCTGCTCACGGATTACAATTGAATTAACCACGTTATTTAATTAAAGAAAACGTCAAAGTTACGCACTTTTTATTCTGTCAATGTCAAATAAAGGGGTTGTGTTTTAGTTCAAGTATATGCTGATGATGTCAATATTTACCTTTTCAAATCTGAAGACGTCGTTGATTGAATGAATTTGTTGAGCTGATTCGTTACATTTCTCAATTCATAAAATGTAGGATGTCTTATGAATTTATACTTGTCTACGGTACTTGATTTTTTAGTTCTACATTGTCACATAATTTATTTGTTTCCTGTGCATAAGAAAATATGAGTTATTACGTTTTCTAGAGACTCTAGACAAATGCTAATTATTATTCAGATTATTTTTGTTAAAATTGAGAAAAGTTTAATGAATGTTGTGTTACAATAATTATAAATAATTTATAAAGGTTTTTTGCTTTATCTAATTTAACATAGTGTATACTTCTACAGCTAGGTATTCAGTACATAGGTATAGTTACATCCAACATCATTAACTAAATGGTCATTCGCGCGCTCAACCATAAGCAGTTCAGTTATCAGTGTAAAATGTGGCTATACATTGTCACGAGATACCTCAGATTAAAATTTATAAATTTTCTCAAAAGAACTTAAAATATGTTAGCAAAATCTCAAGTAACACAAAATGATTTGATTTGTAAAATTCACTAAACCTAACAGGTTTGTTTACATCTTGGCAAAATTTCACAAAAATTAATCGTCCAGTTGCTCTTGAAACACGAATTTCAACACGAGGTCGCACAACAAACTTTTGCATGCCAACTATGCCATCACAACTAAAATTGTTTGTCCGTATTTCTTAAATTAAATTTGAATTTATTATTGTTTGATTATTGTTTATCCAAATACTTTATGCTTCGCGTATAGTTAATCGTTTTTTAAAATTATTATGTAATAACGCATCATCGCAGTTATATCTGTGCATCTACGTCATCATAAAAGTACACAAAATCATAAACCGTAAAATAAAATAAATTAAAACATCTCAAATTTATCTCACCTGGTTCTCAAGCTGCCATTGCCCCAAGCTTCTAAGAGCCAAGGTGTGTTTGTATATAGGCCAAATCGAGCGCAATCTTCCTCTGCATCGCCGAGAAGTAAAAAAAAAAGAACTATGAATGAAAAAGTCCCTGGTCCGGCGACCTCAGTCAAAAAACAAAGCACTACCTACAAAAAAGGAAAAAAATTCGCGCGTCCACAAAAAATCTCTCCTTCCAAAAGCTTGTCAACAGCGGTGGGCGACCAGCGCGATCTCGCCTCAGACGAGTCCACCCGCGGAGTGCAGCAGTAGCAGCAGCAGCACAGCTGCAAGAAACACACCTGCGTGCACGCGGATGCTCTTGTGCAGCAGTAGCAGCGGCAATCTCTGCGTAAAGCGCCACCGCCGTCTGGGATCAATATAAGGGTTGACTGCAGCGTCGCGGCGCTCATTCGAGAGCTGCTGCCGTACGGCGCGCGCACGATGCGAGCCAGTGCAGCACGTGGGCGACATGCGCGCCAGGCCGATGCACCAAATGTCAGTCAGGGATGTGCAACCTACCGTGTGGGAGGGTTCACGTAGTAGTAAAGTTTGTAGGCCAGGTGCATGGTATGTAATATATATGGGGTGTAATATGGGTTTTACGAGTTGCTAGTTGATGTATTGTTCATATGAGTTGGCGCTTGAAATAGGACGGCAGCTATAAAGGTGTTTTTTAAGGGAGTTCCCTCGATACTCAACTGGTTCAAATAATGGTTTTTTATGTATTTTGTTAATTTACGAAATAGAGAATGTTAAAAAAGCCATGATTTTTGCATTATACGTTTCTTATTTATTATATTTGGATTTATAAGATAGATAATTATGAAACTTTACTGAAGACTTCGATGATGTGATTATGAAATATAATATACGTATGAGAAATTCTAGATACTTTTTATGGATGACCCATCATATCCTTGGAAACCCGATGCATTGAATTTTGCTAGAGATATTTTATACGTAGTGCATGTATTCAAATGAAACTGCAGGTCATTCTAGGCCAGTGACCCTTACACCAGAGGTGGGAATTAAAAATTGTAGGAAGTGTCTTTCAAGTATTCCTCTCAAATATTTACCTACACCGAACAAAAAGATTTGCCGAAGGAATCAGTTATAGTAGCAGCAAGCCCAATAGCCGTACGAAAAACAAGACAGTTTTGGACTGGATCTTTCACCACCGCTTCAACTTTCCGACTCTCTAGTCTTCGGCTAGCGAAGATAGGTGGCGCATGGGCACTTTTCTATTTCCTTCATCACAATTTGCGCGCAGACTATATGTATAGAGGGGTACCATCTATGTCAAAACTGGCTTGTGGGGCCTACTTGAGCCGCTCATGCTATAGAACTGCCTGAAATAGAAAGAGGTGACTGAGATATTTCTGTTGATGGACATCTGTATATACAAAGCAAAAATATGCGCATACTAAACTTCGAGTTCTCTGAGAATTTAGAAAATTTAAATTGCATGAAATAGAAGAACAAGTTTTTACATTCATTTTTAAAAGGCTTTTAAAAATAATGATACATGTTTAATTAAACGTGATACTCTTAATTTAACATGCAAAGCATTGTTTTTATTTTGAGTTTCGGTAAGTACTATATCGTCAAAACTATTTCAATTCAATCGATGAAATAAAATCGTATACATCAAAATATGTTTGTTTGAAAGCTTCCAATTCTAATAATTATTTCGATGAAATGGAGTATTGTTAGACTGCCAATTATTTGCAATGAAAGCTTATGACGCGCCTATTAATTTTCAATTCGTTTGTGACTTTAATGACGATCAAACATGTTAATCACGGCATTATGCGCATATTGGAAACTTTATCGCACAGTTCCTTCGTATCGGCACTTCAGATATTCCACGTTATTGCACCCTTCACACTTTATTTTTATATAAGTCAGACCGTAAGTAAGGCTTTCGATTTATATTTTATCGATAACGCTCAACACCATGTACATCCTATATTTTATATTTTACGACCATGATTTTTCCTTTTAATATTCGCTATAAACTTAGCTATTTTCTTCATGCTTAACGTTTCACAATATTTTTTTGGAAGAAAAATTTCGATAAAATTTAAGAAATCGGTTATGATGATTAAAAAATGTACTATGAATATATTATTGGATTATGTAGGTAAACATTTGGTCTTAAAATGGCAATTCATCGGATAGCGATTGCTAGTATTTTCGTACTATTTATAATCCTGCATATTGATTCGAATTTGGCTGAGCAGTATCGCATTCAAAAGAAAATTACGTACCATGACGATGGAAAGAATGGTAATTTGTTAAAACTTTATAACTGTATTTAATTATCATCCACAACGGTTTGCTTCTTCATTACATTTTCTAGGTACGGTGGCATGCATTCATTTTCCAAAAGTACAAATTCCTAGTTACAAGGCAGATCCTGTGGAGTCCAGCAGTAAGTTACAAAAACATTAATTATGTTCCCATCTATAATTATGGCTAAAGCTTCATTCAAAGATTCCAGACGATCTTTAGGTAAAAAGCACAAAAGGCGCCATTCAAAAAAGATCAAACCTTCGGAATGTGAGAAGAATTCCAATATTTCAATTCTAAACGATTGTGTGATAAAATTTCGTAATTTCACTGAAAATACATTTTCAGCTCGGAGAAGAGCGCCCAAGCGAAATGCTCGCGGTAAGCGATTCAACCCACTCGCAAGTCTACTACCACACCTACCGTGGATACCGAAGATCCCTGGTTTACCTCCGATCGGTCTACCGCCCAGTTTAAGTATACCAATGGTGCCAAAGGTCATTCCTATAAAACCGCTGTCTGTACTTTCCGGACTAAGCAATTTGATACCACAACATATATTGTCCAGCGACAAAGCAATATCCTGGAGCTACAATGACGGCAACACGACTATTAATGTCAATTACAATCCATCGGGGAAAAGTAAGAATATGATCGTAGACATGAAACTACCGAGTTCTAGATCACACAAAACGCATGATAGTTATTAAAAATATTAGGAAGATCAGTAGTCATGCGATCAGTTATATACATTTACTAATTAGACGCAGTTTACAGGTATATTATTATATGAAAATGAATTAGATTAGATTTAGAAATGAATCTTACATATAAAATTATTTGATTTGACCTTTGACAATAATCAGCAACTGTATCAACATTATAATAATTGAGATAATCTATTTTATGATATATATTTATTTATTTATCCCAGCTTCATTTTGTAATCGTAGCTTAAGTATTAAAATAGAATTAACAGAAAATTGCGACAACGCCTTAACGATGCATGAAAGTAAATGTACAACATACTATCTCCAGCTTAAAGATTTACGAATACTTTATACTGTTGCTCATAAGCAAAGCGCAAAATTTCAGCATTGAGAGGTATCGATCCAATAAAATTCCATCGCATTCTGATAAGCAGCGTAAACTCCGCTGTAGAAAAAAAAATTTGTTGTTTGTCTACAAACAGATTAACGATTCGCCTATCTTGCAAAAAGGCAGCATCATCGCATCTCGTCTGCTGCTGTCTAAAATGAAAAAAATTGCCGCGTTTATATCATTCCGGTTTATACTCTCGACCCCGAGCATGCGCGCGTGTCTTCGAGATATATCTAATATTACACTCATCGCGTCTCATGCTACAACGTTCTCATTCTCCCGTAAAGGGGGGGGGGAAGAGACGGTAGACTCTAGTTATCGAGCGTCGTGTAGCGTAGCCGGCGCGCAGTCGTCAGTCCGTCGCCGAAGTAGGCAGTCCGCGCGTCGCTCATCGACTGGCCTGCCGACACTTGAGCCTTATATTCGGTACTTATATCTGCAT